>JAASFV010000122.1:0-39200 GCA_023334015.1 Globisporangium paddicum
CTTGGAGCCGTCACAGCGAGCTCCCAGCGTGTCACTCCACTTCAACCTTACTATGTACGCAGTCTTGTATTCGAAACGAAACGGTGGTATCCACCGCCTGTCTCAGAGATCTCTGGTCGTTTATTTCTTTCGCGCACTGTTGGTGCATTGCTGATCATCCTCATAACATGACACACATAAACAGCCAAAATGGACGAGGAGACGAAGAAGAACGCGCTGCCCGTGGACCTGTGGCGCGACTCGCTCGTGCGCTACCTGGGCTACTCGAACGAGCTGGGCGAGTCATTCCGCCCCATCGCACCGCGGCTCGTTGTGCCGTCCTACGCCGTCGCCTTCGCGTACGTGCTGGGCGACACGGCGGACAAGGCCGCCAAGGCCAGCGACCGCGCCCATGCGCAGCACTTCTCCGCCCAGAAGCGCAACGCAGTGATCACGGACGCGACGATCGATACACTGCTCTGGCAGACCATGGTATTGTAGTGACGTTGCCCTATAATAGAATCCGCTGATGGTTGGGAGCTCACTGTGTGTGTGTGTGTGTGTGTGTGTGTGGCAGGCGAGCGTGGTCATTCCGGGGTTCACGATCAATCGTGTGGTACGTGTGTGCTCATCAATCCATTTGTTGTGGCGAAAGCACGCAATGAATGCTAATGAATTGATGGTGCTCTCTTTGTTTAGGTGGCGCTGAGCTCGGCGGTGGTGCAGCAGACCGCGAAAAACTCGCCCGTAGTGCGCCGTTGGGCGCCGACGGCCATCGGCCTCGGTGTGATCCCGTTTATCATCCACCCGATTGACCACTTTGTGGACCAGATCATGGACAAGACGACCCGCAAGTGGACCGCAAGCTTCCTGGAAAAGTACGACAAGTGAAGATCCCAACCAGTAAAAGTACGCGTAAATGATCTCACAATTTTGAACAAGAGTCTGCCAACCTGCTCGTTGGTTCTATTGAGTGGCAGGAAATCACTTTTGCAGTGCAAGAAAGCTACGTCGTACTGCTAGGTGCAGGCTCAGACGTGAGCAGCAGCGGGATGAACTCGGCATTCTGCGGGCGGTAGTGGTGGTGGCCCAAGGCGCGGAAGCACGCTCGACTGAACCCACTGTGCGAGACCACGGCGATGCGGCTCTCCTGGTAGTTCCAGTAGACTTCGTTGAGGAACTTCAGTGCGCGGACTTCGATATCAGCGTCGCTCTCGCGATGGTCAGCTGTCCAGAGCACGTCATCCTCGTTTTCAATGCCAGTGAAGTCCACTTGCGTATACTTCGTGACCTTCTCGCGCATGGCCTTCCGCTGATCGCACGGACACACACCCAGCGTCTCTCGCGTGATCTCCATGGCTATCGCTGGTAGCAGCTGCGTTAAGTTTGCAAACACGTGCGCACAGGTCTCAAGCGTCCGGTCGAGAGGTGATACAATCACGCGCTCGAGTTGCAGCCCTTTGAACGCGAGCTGCTCTTCCAGTAAGTGCGCAGCGGCTTTCGATTGCACCACACCCAGAGCTGTGAGCGGCGCGTCAATATACTCTGGGAGAAACTGGAACTCACTTTCCCAGGCCTGGTCTCCGACGCGCGCCTTGTCAGCGTTGTGCAGCCCCTCGCCATGACGAAGCAGCAGAATGAGCTTCACCTTTGAGCCGTGAGCCTGGCTTGTACTAATGAGTTCATTCACGTCCGCCCAGGTCTTATTTTCCAGTAGTCCCATGCGTGCGGGGGGCTCACCATCAGCTCTGTCGGTGTCTTGAGCAAAGAACCCGCGGACGAAGGTCAGCGGAGCCATGGTTTCCAATGTACTTGCAAACACAGCAAGCGGTTGGAGGGATGTCGAGTTGGTTGGGTACCCAGTTCATGAAAGAGAGGGCGATGGGAAATTCAAAACGTACGTGTACCTGGCGAGCTCTCTCTCACAGAAGGGGCCTTGCTTGCGGTCTTTGCTTCTAGCGGCCTTTTGCCACAGGACTCGCTGCCAGGCGGCAGCATCCGTTTCGGACGGAGTCGTGGCTTAATATAGGGCAGAGCTTGTTCATGGAGGTGAAGATGAGAGATTAATCTCCCGCAGTCACATGATCGTCTGCGTTAATCTCTCGTTGTCACATGAGCCTTCGCCGTTAATCTCCATGAGCTTATGAGCTTCACATCACAGTCACGGAGCTGTGCTGCAATCCAAAATGCACCGGATGGTCTGGACTTGTTTCACCAATTTCCACAAGCGTATAAAAGCTGTTGTGCCAACCTGTAAATATCTATCCGGATAAACTGGTATACAGATTGATCCTGCTATATTTTATAACCTCTAAAGCAATATGCTTGTCAGACAAAGTATAGTAAAATGCGTAGAGCAGCTAGCAACAAAGTATATATCGAGAAACACACGACATAGTAAAATCAAGTAATTAATTAATCGTACGTATATATATACTCGTATATGTTATATAGCCGGATGACTAAGAAGTCACAATAGTCAGTTGACGAAAGTCGGAAGGTGAATCTCAGAGGTCCACCCAAAGCGAATCTTGAGGGGACCAAACTCGACTGTTGTATTTGTGCTCATGGCTGCGCTGCCTACGCACAGTGTGAATCGCACAACCGTACTGTAGTGGTGTGTATCGCGTGCTCAGGTCCTTTGTACAAAAATGGTGTTTCCATATACTGCATTCAGCTCGTTTTGATTCGCAAACCAACAGCGCTCGAAGTGAAACCTCTGCCAATCACTCTCAAACTGAATGGAACTGAAGACATGGAGACGACGCCTTCGAAGACACGCGCGGAGATTCACTCCCTTGGCAAATCCTGACCGCGTGAAGGGAAGGCTGCAAGAACCACCAAAGTGCAGAGCTTAGTGGGCAAACTGCGTCCGTTAAATGCGTTTGGCTAGTTGCCAGGCAGCAGCTTGTACTATGACAGCAGCAACAGTACTCGGCCACACAAGAACAGCAGAACTTAACTTCTCCATCTTGACTCGCTTTCGAACGTGAGACGAGCAGTCACATTTCAAGACTCACTTCCGTTTTTGCGAATCTTTTTACGTGATTAGTTTCCGTTAATCAGCGATTCTATTTAATCCTCTCTAAAATAATACACTTTCCAAGATGATACGTCTGGCAAGAGAAGCTATATCCATTTTTACCTGTGAAATGTAATGTTGACAAGCATGATGGTCTTTTTATTTTCAAACGGCGAATCTGATGCTTCAACTTGACAACCTTGACCAGCAGATTTGATGGCCCTGCCTTGGCTTCAGAACGCAACGCAAAGCGCTTCATGCGAATCTCCACATCAGCGGAGCCCTTTTTCCACGATGGTCTCATACGTTGAGGGTATTAAATAATCGCGCCTGACTAACAAGACCTTCTTTGGCTGGCTGGTGCGTGGAGCGTATTGGGCCAGTGAGGGTCTTTCCCAGTCTCTCATTCTTCAAATTTCCAGCGACCCGGAACTACGAAACATCACCACCAGCCTCCTATCAACCATGGTCAAGCTCTGGTTCGTCTCTGCGATTATCGTAGCGCTCGCGCCCACCGTCGCCGGCAAGAGCTTCGAGTACAAGACGCTCGACTACAACTACGGCTTTGACGAGCACCAGGGCGACGCGCGCAGCGTGATCATGATGATCCCGGACGGCACGGGCCCCAACATCTTCGCACTCGCGCGCACAGTGCTCGACCCGACGCTCAAGCAGCGCTTGCACATCGACCCGTACGTCATGGGCACGATTCAGACCCACTCGTCGACGTCCTACATCACGGACTCGGCCTCGAGTGCCACGGCCTACTCCACTGGCTACAAGACGTACGACGAGGCCATCGGCGTGGACCACTTCAAGCAGCCCCTTGGCACCGTGCTTGAGGCCGCCAAGGCCCGCGGCATGATCACGGGCATGGTCGTCACGAGCCGTGTGACGCACGCAACGCCGGCGTCCTTCGCGTCGCACGTGATCCAGCGTGACGACGAGGATGAGATCGCACGCCAGTACGTGAACAACAAAAACCTCGACTTCCTTCTCGGCGGCGGCATGCGCCACTTCAACGAGAGCATGCTCGCGAACCTCACGGGTGCTGGCTACACGGTTGCCAAGAACTACAAGCAGCTCCTCGACTACAAGACCAAGAACGAGGCTACGGGCACCCTGCGCATCTTCGGTCTCTTCCACAAGAGCCACATGACGTACGAGGTAGACCGCGCGCGTCTCCAGGCGGCCAACCAACAGAACACTGAGCGTGAGCCAAGCCTCCCGGAGATGGTCGATGTGATCCTGAGCATCCTCAAGAACAATGCGCAGGCCAAGAAGAACGGCTTCTTCCTCATGATTGAGGGCTCGCGTGTCGACCACGCCGGCCACTCGAATGACCCGGGCACCATGGCCAAGGAGGCCATCACGTTCGATGAGTCATTTGCGGTCGTCAACGAGTTCCTCGAGACGTCGCCGAACACGGCCATGATCTCGGCCGCCGACCACGGCACCGGCGGTCTCACACTCGGCCGCGACTCACCATACGCGTGGTACCCCAAGGAGCTCCAGAAGCAGATGATGTCGACCGAGGCCATGAAGGAGTCGCTCGACAAGGTCTGGAAGACCGAGGACTGCGCTGCCGGTGCCAACGAAACGTGCAAGGCCAGCATCCTCAAGGCGTCGACGGACCTGCTCAAGACGTACACCAATGTCACGTCACTCGCAGACGACAAGTCCAAGGAGCTCAAGGCGCAGATCGCCAAGGCTGTGGACGGCAAGCGCGACCTGAACGACGTCATGATCGAGCTCGGCCACGTCATCAGCGTGCCGGCCGCCATCGGCTGGACCACGATCGGCCACGTCGGCACGGATGTCAACCTCTACTGCAAGGGCCCGTCCGTTGTTGAGCAGATGTGCCGCGGCGTGCACGAGAACACGTACGTGAACAAGATCATGACCAACTTCCTCGGCCTTGAGCACGGCATGGATATTGAGACCGCCAAGCACCGCAAGTTCCAGGTGCTCCCATAAGCGATTCAAGGCTGTTCCAAGGCCATTTCGTTGCTCTGCGGTGAGTGAAGATGGAGAGACAGCAGTTGTGCTTGTAGCGACTGAAGCCTCTCACGATGAATGCGTATAGTGATTTCTACCAGCAAATGATAAATTTTGATTCATTTTAGCTTGTTTATCAACTGCTTGAGGCTTGTGCATGTGGAGGGAGCCTCAAAGTGTCATTGGGCTTTCATGGAAGGCATGTGAAGTTTAGGTCGCATCAGCTTCCGGACCAGACCAGAGCCTTTATCAACCTACCCTGGATGAGAGAGCTCAATGAATGTCGTGCGCTTGGCCGGGAGCCTTGAAAGTTGAGACCCTTTCCTCATCAGCCGCAAGATAAAAACTGAAACCTGAAGGAGCTTTGATCGGAGTATCCAAGTAAGACTCTGCTGTCGATGATCGCAACCATGAGCGCCGTCAACCAAGTCGCCAGGTGCATTTGTTTCAAGAGCGACAGCATGTGAAATCCAACTACAGTATTCAGTGAGAACTCACATTCGCATTCGAAAACGCGACATTTCACGAAAACAATCGGGATATTTCACCAAACATTCGAGATATTTAGGAAACCTGAGAGAACAGTTCCATTATCAGCTGAGAGCACACGAGAGAAGAGTGTGATGGCGAGCAAGACGCAGTGCGCGCTCTGCACGCGCCAGCGCAGCGTCTTCTACTGCCCGCGATGTACCTCCGACATGCTGCAGCAGCGGCGCACGATGCTCGCGGCACTGCAGGCGGACGTGGCCGTGCTGCGCAAGAAGACCGAGTTCGCGCTCAACGTGCGTCATGCGTTCCTCGTATTCGATGTCGTGGTCTTGTGTGTGTATCTTGGTGCTAACTGTGCTGTTGTGTGTGTCGTGTAATAAATGTGGGATGTTGTATGTTGTTTTCGTGTGTATGGTAGTCGAAGAGCGGACTCGTGGATGCGGAGAAGCGCTTGGACGGCTGCATGAAGAAGGTCGAAGTGCTCGCGGACACAGTCATGAAGACCAGAGAGCGTCTGTGCAATGGTAAGAAGCCATGCCGTCTATAAAGCATCACTGCTTAGAAGCAACTGAAGCTCACTATCCGCTGTGCATGTGTATGGTGTTATTACCCAGAGCGAATAACGGTCGTGGAAGAGACGGCCAAGCTCGAGGAGCAGTCGGAACGGCTCGAGCTGGGCCAGCAGCAGCTGCAGAGCGAGCTCCAGCGCTCGCGCGGCTTCCACGCGTCGCTCTTGGATTGTCTCGACTTCCAGGTGCAGTGGGCGAATGAGGTGCGCTTCCTAATATTCACCAATTTGTATGAGGGTTTGATGCCATTGAACTAATGAACATGTGTGTAGAACGCTGCGCGAATTCGCGGTGAGAAGATCCGCGAGCTCTTTGCGTTTTTCAGACTGACTCCCGCATCGGAAGAAGATCTCGAGCCTGAACAGCAGAAGCCGCAAGCTCGTCGCGTGCTCTTCCGCACGATCACGTCGCTGCCGCTTCCCGTCTCTGGTCGCTACGAGGCCATGCCGCCGGAAGTTGTCGCTGCGGCGCTGGGAAAAGTCATCCATCTGCTCCTCTGCCTGGTCAAGTACCTTAAGATCACGTACCGCCACCCAATGGTCTTCAACGGCTCGTTTTCAACCATCGGCAACACGAGTGAGGGCGCAGGTTGTCACACGCTGTACCCAGACGGCAGCATCGGCTTTGAGCGCGGCGTCATCATGCTGCATGAGAACATCGCGTTTCTAGCGCAGAGCCAACAGCAGCATGACGTGGCAGGGCGCGAGGCGGTGCGACTGCATCCGACAGATATCCTCGGCAACTTGCTGAGCGTGTACCAGTCTCCGCAGCTGGGCACGCTCTGTGAAAGTCCGCCTGCTGAAGACCCCGACAAGCTCAAGTACGAGAGAAGAAAGACCTGGCTGAATGCTGATTGACTCTGTTGACTGACGACTTGAATTTGCTTATGTATGGTAGGAATTCGCACGACCTAATCGGCCAGTCTGCCATCTTCATCGAGAACTCCCAGTCGCTGGAGACCAGTATCGAGATCCTGCCGCACTACTCGTGACCGTCATGCAGCAGACTGTGAGTGTGTATTGCATTCGCGATGTCGCTAAGAAAAAAAGGATTTGCAATTAACCGCTTGGCATCGAAGATGCCAACGCCAGTAACATAATCTAATAGGAGAGCAGCTATACAGAATGCGAGCAGCGAAGCGCGACCAACCAACCGTGTCGCCGTCCAACCACTCGCTCGCACGAGGCTTCGTTCCTGAAAGCTGGGTTCTTGTTTGCTTGTTTCGTTTAACCGAACGGTGTGATTGGGGCAGACGTGGCGTGATCGTCGTGGCTCAGCTCGAGGCACTGGTGCTTGAGCGACGAGAGCTTCTCGCGGATGAGGTCCAGCGCGCAGATCACGACTTCCTCGGGGCGCAGTTGGCCCGTCGTCTCGACCGAGAAGATGAACTTGTCCTCGCGCATGCGCACGCTCACAGCTGCGTCGTCCTCTGGATTGTCCTTGAACGAGTCGGCCACCTTGACGCACTCGTCGCAGTACATGCAGCGCATGGCATCGCCCACCGTGAACTGGTCATAGTTCTCGTCCGTCTCGTACACCTCGGTCGGACAGCTCTTGTACAGTTCAGCCTTCTGCTCTGGCGTGTACGTGCTCAGCACCGCCTGGTTCAGTGTAATGATCGGGTCGTACATGTACGTCGCGACAGCCACCGGCGACCACTTGGCGTGCTCCTTGCCCACGCCCTGCGCGTATAGGAAACGAGCAATTAAAGCAGTCATTAGCACACTGTCAAGCGAGCCCATACACGACAAATTATGGTGCGCACCAGCTTGGCGATTGCTGAGAGACGCAGCCGCTGGCCGGGACCGAGCTTGGCGATGATCACACCCGTGTCTTGTGTGTTGTTGAGCTCCTCGTCGGACGAAAAGTTGACCGGCCGGATGTACGGATCCAGCGACTTGAGCGCCTCGGACGTGACCGTGAGCACGCCCTGGTCTGCGCGCACGTCCAGCTGGAACTCCACCGAGCAGTTCGGGCAGTGCTCGTCGCAGTCGCAGTCCTGCACGTCATATAATAGTGCATATACAAGCAAAAAATGAATGAGCAAAAGAGATGACGCTTTGTCGTAGCGTGCGGGGCGCACCTGCGAGTAGACAAACCGCTGGCGGAAGTTCTCGAGGCCACCGTCGAAGTAGAGCGGGATCATGCCGAGCCGGTGCGCGAGGAACTCGTCCGTCATCACGGACGTGTTGATCTCGATGCTCACAAGGTCAATCGCGAGCGTGGGCACCTCCGAAATCATGACGCGGCGGATGGCGTTCGCAACGCTCGCGTCCGTCTCCGAGAGCTCGAACTTGATGAAGTCGTCACGCAGCTCCTGGATCTCGATCTTGGGGAAGCGCGGGTTCGGCATGGCGCTCAACAGACAGACACGTAGGCGAAGAGCTACGAACTGGGCGGTGGCTTCCTCTTTCGCAGTCAAAATGGGGAAGTGAATGTAGTGGGCGCCACAGTGAGCCCGATCGTACTTAACACAGAAGATGCTGTACTTAAATATACCAGATAAGTGTTGCTAAAATGTGTTCTGATTGGACAGTGGAGGAAATATGCCAGGATAATGTTCCAAAAAAATTGACTTTGGATTTCAAACAAGTTTACAAACAAGAGGTTCCTAACAGTTGTCGTGCACGAACACCATGTCGCGCACCAGCTCCGGATCGCAATGCACCGCGACGTAGTGGTGCGCGGCGCCGTTAGCGTGGTGGTGGTGCGCAGATGCCGCGCTCCCGTTGCCGCCGAGCGACAGGGACGTCGCCATGCCCGAGTGAGGGATCTCGAGCGTCTCCGTCGGGCGCACAGAGCCCACGGCCGCAAGCCATTTCCTCGCGAGCGGCGCCAGCAGCGGCAGTCGAGGCGCGTTTTCCTTCCACCAGTGAAGCGGATCACGAACCGCCGGCACGCGTGCTATCGCTGCGCTCTGGTAGTAGACATCCACCTCTGTGGTCACTCGCATGCGCAGCAACTCCTGCTGCTCCTCGAACGACGTACTGAGCTCCTCGGTTGCGCCCCCGTGGTGGTGCATCATGCCCTGCATCTCCGTCAGTGGGGCAGTCGATGACGCGTGTTGATGCTGCTGCTGTTGGGTGTACGTCTGTGGCGACACGTGTGGCGGCACCGCCTCCTCTTGGTTGTCGTCAAACAGCAGCTCGCGCAGGAAAATGTTCGTGTCGTGGTCGTCCTTGGTCGTCTGGAAGTCGAGAAACGCGCTGCTGCTGGTCGCGTGCTCGTGAACTTGCGCGTGCCCGCCGGCCGCCAGCGACTTCTCTTTCTGGGTCTGGAGGAAGTTCGTGAGCCCAATACAGCGCTCGATTAACCGACTCTTGCAGTTCTCGCGCTCAGTGTCGCTCAGGTACTTCATGCGCACGAAGCGTGGGTCCAGCTGCGAGATCCACATGTACTGGTGCGAGATCTTGCCGAAGTGCTCGAGGAACTGGCCGTGGAGGAACTTGCGCGTCACCTCGATGCTCGCGGCGATCTTCTGCTTTGACTGGATGTCGCTGTCACTGTTCTCCGCGCTGTAGCTGGCAAATATGCGCTGAAAGTCGGTTGCTTTCTCTAAATCCCGCTTCAAAAAGCGCAGCAACGCGAGCGCGAGACATGAAGACGCGTACTTGTCCTTGCAGAGCGCCACGGCGACGCTCTCAAACGGCTGGAGCAACAGCAGTAGACACTCGATGGCGCACCACTGCTCATTCCCCGGCGGTGTGCGCGCGTAGATGCCGCTGTTCTGGAACTCAGCGTGGCCCTCACTTGTTTCAATGTACGTGAAGAAGTCCCGAATGACCTCGCGCTTGCGCATGAGGCGCCTCAGCATGTCGACCGTGCTCAGCCAGTTGCTCTTCGAGTCTACAACGAGCCGGATCTGCGCCGAGCCTGCCATGAACTTGCTCATCCAGAGCACCGCGCGCGGGTGGTTGGTCATAAACCACGCGAGGTCCCGGAAAGCCGCAATGTGCTCGCGCAAAAAGTTGACGCCGTGCTGGAACTCGGCCGGGATCTTGCTCACGAGGTTGTTCACTTGCTCGTCCACGAAGAAGAGCGGGATGTCATCCATCGTGAGCTCCTTCTGCGCGTGGAAGATCGGCGCCACGATGCATTGGATCACGTGCGCCACGCTCTCAGTTTGCGCCGTCTGCAGCGGTATGAACTCGTTTTCTAAGGGCGGCGGATTGTACGAGTCCCACAAGATTGCGTTCATGCAGCGCGGGTCCAGATTCCAGCGCGTGAGGATCATGTCGACCTGCTCCTTGCGCTCCTCGGGAGACAGGTGGCCATTGTACTCGCGCACGTCCAGTGTGAAGTGCCGCACGTCAAATGTCTCGGTCAAGTAGTGGACACTGAACGAGATGAACACGTCGCGCTCGGTCGTGGTCCAGAATTCGGTCGCGATCGAGAAGAAGTGCGCCTCGCTCGACAACTGGTGCAGGATGTCGAGCCGCGTGCGTGCACTTAGCGACTCGACCGACGCGCGCACTTCGCTCTGCAGCGGCAGCGCCACGCTTTTTTTCATCGAGATCGCGAAGTTGATAATCTCCTGGAACTCAGCGTCCTCCGTAATCCCGAACGGGTGGTAACGCTTGCAGACCCACTTGGCGATCAGCGTGTTGAGCTTTTCGGTCTCGACGACGCTCGAGATGACATCAGAAGTGCTCGACACACTATCGTGGTGGTGGTGATGATGGTGCTGGTGCTGGTCGTCCAGCGCTGCACTTCCTGGACGGCTGTGGCCAGCAGACGATGACGACCCGTGCTCTATCCTGGGCTGCTTCCTGTATTCGTCCGAGTCGTCGCAGCTGAGCTCATCGTCGTCCTCATCATCACAGTGCCCTCCTGCAGCGAGCAGATCGCCACCCAGGTGGTCTCCTCCACTCCCTGCTCGCTGCAGCTTGCGCTTCCGCCCTGCTGCTGAGCCACTGTTGCCATTGTTGTTGTGGTGGTGATGGTGCGTGCCGCCTGTGCCATTGTGATTGTGGTTCCGTTTGCGCTGACTCATCTTGAGCTCGTAGCTCGCGAGGTCGGCCGGGTGGAACTTGGCCATGTGGCGACTCACGTTGTTGCTGCTGCCCGTGTTGTAGTGCATCATGCGCTTGCACTTGAGGCAGTACGCCTCCTTGGCGTCTTGGTTCGTGTACGTCTTGCCAACGGCAAGCTGCGGTGGGTCCGGCACAACGAGCCGGATGAACTGCCAGAGTTCTGGGCGCCGCATCTTGCTGGTCTTGTAAAGCTGTGGTGGCGCGGGCGAGTCCGCCTTGCCAAGCGACAGCTCGTGGTCGATGAGCATTTCGGCGTGATCATCTCCTGCGTCTGCCTTGGCCAGCTCCGCCGCGCTGCTGTCGTTGGCCGCGTCTGCTGGCGACGTTGTTGCTGCCATCGCGGAGGTCGTGTTGATCGTTGCTGCTTCTGAGACTGCTGTGCTCATGTAACCGGTGGTTGTGTCTGAGACTGGAGCGTTCATGTAGCTGGTGGTCGAGGCAGTATCTACTACCGGCACGCTCATGTAGCTAGCCGCTGCATCTGATACTGGTGCGCCCATGTAGCTCGTCGTTGGCGCCATCTGTATCTGCTGGACCTGTTGATGCATCTGAACCTGTTTGCCACCGCGCATCCCGTAGCCACTCCCGTTGTTCACACCGCCCGCATGGTGATGCACCTCGATGTGCGTCGTGGGCGCGGTCGGGATCACATCCATCGCGTACTGCACGCCGGCGCCATGGAGCTGGAACTGCTGCTGCTGCTGCTGCTGGAGTTCAAACTGGAACTGCAGGTGCTGCTGATGCTGCTGGGCCAGCAGACTCTGGTTCTGCTGCTGTGCGTAGTGCGCCTGCAGTGCAAACTGGCGCAGCTCCTCCGCCGGTGGCGCGCGGTGCTGCGGCGGCGGCGCGGTCTCTGCGCCGCCACCACCATGACGCCGCTGCTCGTCCGCCATTTCCCCAAATAAGCAAATAAAAAAAATGTTATGGGGCTTTGGGAGAGACAACGCTCACCCGCCAGCCAGTTCGCATACAAACCTCAAGTTGTAAAATATGTTTGTTTTTATTAATTTCTTTTTGTTGACGCCGAAAATATTATTGTGGTTTGGTTTGCCAAAACAAAATCATTTGAGAGACCGATTCGATTGGCCAAAATGTTTCGACGGTCCGACCGGAAGATTCCCAGTTTGGGGAATCTGACAGCCCAAAGCTCGGATTTTGGTGATTGGCGGGACATCTTTCAGCCAATCAGAAATGGGACAAATGCAGTTGACTTGACTTGAGTGGAAATTGTTGAGAAAATCTTTTATCAACGCTCAAAACAAATGTACCTGACTACCCAAAATTGTAAATTCAAAGAGATATGATTCGCTGAAAACATTTGTGGCTAATCAGATGACTCGAATGACTCGATTGCATCATTTGGGCCAATCAAATCATTTTTTTTCATATATGCAAGGGAGGTCTGGTCAAGTGGGAATCTGGTCATTTATCCCGATGAGATCCGGTTAAGTGGGGGCAAATAATAGCCAGACGAGGTCTGGTCTCAATTTCTCTGACGACTTACTTTCTCCGTGCAAGTATCGACTGAATGGCTCCTTCTCTTGTGGGTGCACGGCTGGTGCTTACTCCTGACCGAGAGGTCGCCCAGTACCCCACGTGTAGCCGCCGCCGCCTGCAGCAGCAGCCGCGCCAGCAGGTCCTCGAGCGCCGATGATTGGAGCTGCTCCTCCAACAACACCCTGGGGCGATGGGAACAGGTTCGCACTGCGCAATAGACACAATATATAAAAAAACACATGAGATTAAAGTCAGACCAGTATTCATAAAAAGAGCAAGGTTAGAGCTAGGAGCGTACAAGAAGCTCGGGGTCTGGATCAGGTTCCAGCCTTTCGTGGTTGGCAGCACTTCGAGCAGGAAGTAGTAGAGGTGGCCCGCGACGACACCAAATATGTCCATCATCGGGTTGCCGCCCACGAGCACCGTGAAGGCAATGAGCGCCCACGGCAGGTACAGGCCCTGGAACTGGAAGCCTGAGAGTACATACGAAGAACAACAACACAAGTCAATATGATTGCCGTTTAACCGATCTGGTGGGAGAACTTTCCACTGAGCAGCATGGTTACCCCAAATGGCGACTGGCATCGTTGGGTTGCGACGACTCCAGACGTAGACGATCATGAAGATGAGTGACGAGCCCAGGAACGGGAGCCCCATGAAGAACGCAATCACCTTCAGCAACCACAGAAATTCTACATGTTGGCAATTCAATCCAACAGCCATCATACACATCTAAAGCACGCACCCATAGCACGACAGCGCCAAAGAAGAGCATGAACGCGTAGTCGGCCGTGGGGCCGCCGCCGCTCGGGAACGGGTCTTCTTCAAGGCGAGACGAGTAGTTGTTCCTATATTAATAATACCATGGGCTCTGGTTAACCATCCATACGAGTGGCATACACATATATCGCACGCACATACACAGACGCTTACAGGATCATAAGCTGCATGAGGAACGGGAAGCCAAAGCCGCCGAGGTACATGAAACTCGTGGGCAGGCGCCAGAGCTGGAAGCGCTCCCAAACGAGGTCGAAGTCCAGGTAGAGCGAGCGCGGGTTCACGAAGCCGAGGCTGATGAGGCACGTCGAGAGGAAGCAGACCGTGAGGTAGAAGCGCGTGATGTACGGCATGGAGTAGTACCAGCCCTCGATGCTCTGCGCCATGGTGACTCGTGATCGATCTGTGCTGGTGGATCTGCCTGAAAAGAGCTTTTCGATTGTGATGATGTGGCATTTTGAGAAGACGCGGAAATAAAGTTGCGATAATGTTGCGTAATAATTGAGAATATTTGTTATAAGGTTGCGTTATTTGTTTTCTATTGGATAGTAAAATATTCACTCCATCCCACTTTTAGCGCGTATTTTTTCATCACACCTGTCTAAGGCAACTTATTGGACTTGACACCTTGACAATCAAAATGCGAGCTAGGGAAATGGTGATCTTCTCTCTCTCTTATGTTTCTATTAATCAACTTGTATGCAAGTCACGCATGATGACATAAATGGTGAGTCCATCGCCACAGAGCCACAGTGCTCAGGGCAGCTTGGTGTTGAACATCTCGACAGTCTTCTTGAGTGCCTCGGCCAGTGGGGCCACAACAAAGTCGGGCGTGTCCCGCGTGCCGATTTCCAGGCGCGAGGCCGCCGTCGGCACGAAGAACCGCGTACCGCGCGAGTTGCGCAGGCCTTTCCCCGCAGCGTGGGCCAGCGACGACTGCCACATCTCAAAGTCCTGACGGCTGGATGCCAGCAGCACGATCTCCGACTGCACGCGCTCCACAACCTGGCCATTGTCCATCTGCAGCGTCACGAGCGGCTGGTGACGCTCTGAGTTGGTGATGCGGATGCTCAGCGCCGTGCTCGAGTCGGCCTCGAGTCGCACGCTGCCTAGCGGGATGATGCCACGCAGCTCCTTCTGGCTTGAAAAGTAGTACATGCAGTTGCGGCTGAGCACGAACCAGCGCTTGACTGTCGTGAAGCCGCCCTTCTTAAGCAGGAAGCCGTTGAGACTCGTGTCGGATGGCCAGAGCTCCTGCTCCTCGGCGGTCGCGGACTTGAAGCTGTGCCACATCACGTCCAGGAACACGTTCATATCTCGCTCGTGGCCGTCAAGCGCTCGCAGTGACGGGCGCGAGCGAGGCCCGGTTGGCAAACTATCGACGCCGACGCTCAGGTGCAGGCAGATACGAGAGCCGCGAAGCCACTCGACGCGGTAGATGTACCGCAGTGGGGTCATCCACTCCACGACCGGGTTGGCAAACGAGCTCACGTTGATGTAGATCGCACGCTGCTCCGTAACGATGAGCCAGTGCGTGAGTTGCACTTTCAGTCTCGCACCATTCTCCTCGTCTCGCTCTGAAGTCGTAACTGCGTTGCTGGACGCGCGAGCTCTGCTACTTCTTTCGACAATCTCTTGCGGCTGCTCCTGCACAACATTGTTGATCTCGTAGATCTGCTCGTCGAGACTTTCGAACTGCAGCTTGATCGGACGCGAAGTGCCTCGGAGCAACGCCAGTGTCTCTTCGAAGCCAATGCCACGGACGTCCACGCCACCAACCGAGATGATACAATCACCTTCTTGAAGCACTTGCTGGTCGGGGCGGAGCGTTGTGTGCACCTTGATGTGGTGTCGATTGTTATCATCGAAAGCCTTAACTGTCACGTTCTCGCAGTAAAAGTCGGTCTCCAAGTCCATGCCGAGCTTCTTCTGGTAGAAAGTGACCTCGTACACGAGCTTGCGCTCGCTTCGCTGCTTCCCACCCACCAGCTTCTCTTCATTCTCGTTCAGACTCCGACGGAACGAGCGCGTGCGTTCTCTCGTCGAGTCACTCTTCCGCTTGTCTCGCGCTTGCTTCGTCAGCTCGGACGCGAGTACCGACTGGATGACCTCGTTGTAGAAGATGATCTTCTCGCCGGACAACTTGATCCCTCCCGTCTTCTTGAGCAGGTCATACGCGATCGTGTCTGCCTCCTTGTAGCACTTGAGCTCGTTGTACCGTCCAAACACACGAGGTCTTCGCACACGGCGCATGTTCTGTCCATTCTGCAGCGATCGGTTTCGCACACCCTGCGTCGCCCGTGACGCAAAGTCAAAAATACCTGCCACAGGTTTCACAGGAAGCCCAATGATGCCGGTGATAGTTCCCTTCACGAATCCCAGCGCGCCGTTCTCCTGGGCACCACGCATGGGACCCAGCACGAGTCCAGCGACACCTTCGTACACACCGAGACTGAGCTCCTTGGAGCCTTGAATCAGTCCCTCGCGAATGCCACGCACGTGATTACGACGAGCGCGAGCGCGAATCTGCTGGTAATGGTCGTCAAGACTCATCGTCGCCAGTCCTTGTCCAAAAGTCCCCGATATTTTGCTTGCAGCATCGAACGTACCGTCCAGCGTGTTCGTGACTAGACTTGCCGTTCCCTTTGCGAGCCCCTTACTGAACCCCTTGCCGCCAACCTTCAGACCTTCGAGCGGCTCGTAGACAAAGTCTCTCACCCCAGTACCGATGTGGTCCAGGAATCCGACAGGATTTCCCAGAAAGTCGAAGGAGCCGAGGATCTTGTGCAGCTGCTTCCACAGCTGGCGTGTGTAGTATTTAGACACGCGACGCGTCAAGTCTCCACTTGTTCCAAATGCATGCTCGATCATCAGCGCATTCAACCGCACTGGTGCGTTATCCAGGTCGGGGACGTGCATCGTGAGGCTCGGAATCGCCCACGCAACACCGGAATTCTGCGCATCTTCCAGCATGTTAGGTCGATCAAAGTCGAACCTCGGTAGACCTCCAGACGACGCAGAAGCTGATGCTGAGCGGCTGTACTCTTCCCTCAAGAATGAAGAGCTGCTGTGACTCGACTTGAAACTCGACGTGTCTCGAGCCATCAAGTTCGTCGCTCTCGCTTGGAAGACGTCGCTCCGGTATGTGATGTCGAACTCGATCGGATGAATGTGCAGCAGAGCAAAGTACACCTTGCGGACTTCTGTTGACGATGTTGCGGTCGACGAGTGCAGACTCACGAGTGGGTTGAGGTCGTCGCTCATCGTGTTCTCCTTGTACTCCACGAGCGACTCGGTCATGATCTCGATCGGGATGCTCTTTGCTCGAATCTCGCCCCCACGACTCTGGGTTTTGTTCTGGCTCAGAGAAAGCATCATAGAAGTCAGGAATGCCCTCGCGGCCACCAACAACTCCTCATCTAGCTGGCTGATCACGGGGTGCAGCCAGAAGGAGCAGTGCTCGAAGTAGTCCGTCGTGCCTTGCTCGTTCGACCACGTGCAGCAAAAGTGCGTCGTCGCGACATTCAGCTGGCGGTATTTACAGTCTGCGCAGCTGAACATGTGCTCGTTCGCAACAAGACCGCCATTCTCGTGCTCATCTTCCATAGTAACTCGTTCACCAATCATTGACACTAGGTCGTCGTCCGGGTTATCGCTGATCGTTCTCTTGCGCTCCGTCACAGCAGCGCCTGCGCCGTTCGTCCGAGGACACAGCAGCTTGTTGAATGTTGCCTCACTGCTCTGATTGTCCACTTGAACATCGTCGAGTGTCATGTTCAGTCGCATCTTGGAGTTCACACGCGTGTAGTGCACGTTGATGCCAGCAAAGTAGATGTAGACGAGCTCCATCGGGAGTTCGTTCACACAAGAAACCCCCAAACCGTCCACGCGAAGATTGATTGAGATTCCGTTCGACAATGCCTCAAAGGCGTTCGTCGAAGTCTCGCTCGCAGTCGGGGACTCAGATGCTGCTGAAGTTGCGCTCGAGAGCTCGTGCTTACTTTCTTTCTCGTCGAAATCCTCTTCGCCGCCTTCAAACAGCTCCAGCACTTTCGTGGGACCATCTGCTCGGATACGGATATGCACGTACGTCTTTGCATTCTGGACAATAGGCACAATGTCCTTCTGGACTCGCTGCGTCTTTGGTCCGCTGTTGATCATTGAGGTCGGTGCCTCGTCTGGCTCTTCTTCTCCGATGGTGTTGCGGTTGCCGCGAGCAGCCATTCGAAGTCGCTTGACCCACAGTTTCGCGATCCGCGGAGTCTTCGCCTTCAGATCATAGCACTTTGTTGCAGTGATGATAGAAAACTGCGCCGACCCGACCACTTTCTTTGGCTTCTTCTTCGCTGCACCCGCTGGGGTCTTCGCCATCGATGGTGTCTTCAGTACATTCTGCGGCGTGTCGTCTTCCGATTCGATTGAATCGGTATCGTCAGCAAGACTGATAGAGTTTACACTGTACCACATACTCTTTGAGCTGCGGAAGCTGTTTGGAGGCCGTGGCTTCTTCGCATCGGCTGCGCTGTAACCCGATTGCACCACTTTGAGCACACCGAGTAGCAGCATCTCTTGAGCGGTGGAGAAAGCTTGGCTTGCTGTCATGCGATCCGAGCCGCCGACCAAAAACGCAATCACTGCTTCGCCGTGTACATAAAAGCCCTTGCGCTTCAGACCGAGTTTCGCTCCGTCTCCGTCATCAAACACTTGCTCTACATACTTCTCGGATTCTTCACATAATGACGTCGATGTCGTCATTGCCACTGCCAGCTGGACGAGATCACGGGCTCGTTCATCTTCGTCATCATTCTCGTCATCATCGTCGTCGCCAGCAAGCTGTCGAGACGAGCTGCCGAAAATGGTGCCAGAAATCGAAGACACCAAGCCGTTCAAGGACATGAAACCTCCCTTCGACTGTGACTCTGCCGTCTTCTCAAAGATCGCAACACTACCAGCGCCAGGCACGTCTGACCCCGTTCGCAGGTCCACGACGCCGAGAAGCTCTTGGTCGTTCTCGTTCGCGAAGTAGTAGAGCATGTTCTCGAACAATCGGAAATACTTCTTGTTCCACTTGAGGAGGTTGTCTTTTTTCAGCAGGTACCCCTTGTGCTCCGGTTTGATAAACAACTGCGATGGGAGGGATCGCTGCAGCTGGATGCGTCTGTGTGAAGTCATCTCGTCCAGGTTGTAATCCCGCGTCTCGACCACATCTTTCTCCGAATCACCCTCAGCTGACGTTGACGAGGTCACCCGCATGAATCGCACCTGGAGAGATCGGGAGTAAAAGATCGCATTCCCTGAGAGCGTTGGGTCTTGGAACGACGCAGATGACGACGACTTCTCGCCCCCGTTCAGCTGGTCCCACGAGTACGGACACGAGGCCCTCGGGTGGAGCTCGTCAAAATCACGATCGGATCCCCAGTTTGCTTGCTTGTACTGAATTCGGAACGACGTCATGTTGTCAATTCGGTAGGGCGGGAACCGCTTCGACTCTTCACGAAACACCAATGCGATCGATCCTCCAACCATTTCAATCTGGCACTGCAGAATGTAGATTCGAGAGAGATCATTGCTGTCTCGAAGCTTGAGGTACGTCGTTCCGATCGAATGAATCCGGAAGCTTCCACTCCAAGTGTAGCCGTGCAGCAGCGTCACTTCCAAGAGCTTGTCCTTCGACGCACTGGGCCAGTGGAATGGCAGAATGTCGTTGGATCCCAACCGGAAGGTGTGCGGGACGTTGAGCTGACGATACTTCACTGTCTGACCTGTGCGGTTGATCAAAATGTACCGAGGCACGATCGTCGCAATGATCGTGTCGGAGAAACGACCAGTTCCATAGCAGCTCCACAGCGCGATCTCCTGATTTCCTTTCCGAAGATCGCTCGTTTGGTCCTGATCATACACCTCATTCGCAAGACTGAAGACCTGGGCGACGCCAGAGTTGCCCATGGCGTTTCGATTCAAGCGGATGACCTCTGACCACGGTGATGACTGCGACTTCACACGCAGCACATCCCAGTTCTTCCCACCAGCGCCGTAGGTCAGGACTTCGCCCCATGCCATGGGACGGTTCTGAGCAGGATTAGACCGCTTCGAGCTCGACAGCAGCGACCTCGGCGTCACGTGGTGCGTGCTTGCAGTGCTGCTCTCGTCGTAAAGTCGGATGGTGGTCATCGTCATCTTGTGACACAAATGCAGACCATGCTGGCGGCCATTTTTCTCAACCTTCGAATCCATTGGGATTCGATGGCCGTACCACCTGTCACCTTCAGGTCGTCCGGCACTTCTCAGAGATACAAACCGCGCCAGCACGAGCTCGTAAAAGTCAAAATCGTTCACGTCGAGCACACCTTGGAACCCGCACTTCAAGCAGACAAGATCGAAAACGTCGGACAACAGGAAGCTCGGGTGGACATCCACAACGACGAACGCGAATCGGTTTTGCGGCAAGTACACCTGCAGCGGCCGCAAGTTTGGCATCTGAATCGATCTTGGCGACGTGCTCAGTGCTCCACCGTTCGTAACCTTGCCCGCCATGGATCTTGTGGACAGCGGATCAAACGATATCATATCCTGCTGTGCTCGCGTTGAGTCCAGATCCGATAGAGGAAACCCTTGACGCCCTCGAATCGATGCAGGTGGACCGACAATGGTGTCACCTCCATTCGCAATCGGTACAAATGACGCGCTCTCTGATGATGGCGTTTGAAGGCGGTGCATGGACCGGAACACAGCTGAGGACGGAAACGACCCCGGCGTCTGTGTCTCCATCATCGCCGCATCTTCTTCCGTGAGATCGTAAAACTCTGCGCCGTTTGGTGACGACAGAGAAGGTCGCTCTTGGTCGTAGATCGACGGAGACCGATGGTCTTCGTCAACTTCATAAATAATGTCGACAGCTTCGAGCTCTGACCGAAGTTCTTGACTGCTTCCCACCGAAAACGATAGACAGACGTCTCCTCGATGCACACTGGTTTGAGCTCCTTTCTTTCCTTTGCTCTTTGACGACTTTCGCTTCAGTAGCTTGTACCAGTTGAACGACGCGGCGCTCTTCTTGTCTTTCGTGATGCTTTCGAGCTTCACAGCGGTCACGCCCAGACACGTGTCCATTCCGTAGCGAACATTTCGCACCTCCACAATCACGCGAGCCATTTCGAGAGACTTGACGTCCTCTGGGAACCGCAGCAACAGCGTGTTCTGAAGCCGAGCATCCCACTTTGGATGCAAACCGCCGGACGGGGACGGCTTCGTCGTAGCAGAGCACACCACTTGCATCTCTGGTCGATCCAAAAATCGGTCTTGAGAGTTCTTGAGCACATACAGCGACGCTCTCACGTAGGGACTCTGTGCACCAAAGTACTGCGCGTTGTACAGCTCCTTCGCTTCCTTGATCACAACGATCAGCGCCACCGGACTCGATGCAGCCTTGACTTTCTGTAACCGCGTCATCGCTTGGTCGCGCGTGCCATCGTCGTGGAATGATAGACTTCGCGTCGAGAAGATCGCGTTCTGCTCAGCATCTGCTGCATGCCGTCGGTGGACGTACTTGAGCACTGACTCGAGTCGTTTGTTGGACGAACTTGTCGAGTTGCAGTACTCAAGATCCAGATCTGAATGATTCACGATCCAGACCGAGCAAAAAATGATCACGTCTCGGGCACTGAGCTTCACCTGCAGCTGCAAGTTTGGTACATTGCCCTGCTCCCACGCGACATCTCGGTCGAAGACTCGCCCGTGAAGCTCCAGGGGCTCGATCGTTTCCTTGTATGGCACACTGTACGAGTTGCTCTTTGGGTTGATGATCACCTTCGGGGTGCTCCAGTTGTAGTTCTCCAGTCGGAACGAGATGTACAACAGCGAGCTGGAATCAACCTGAAACAGCGGCAGCACGTTCCCAACTGCCAAGATTCCTTCAGCAATCAGCTGCAACGATCCATTGAGCAAGCGATACGCAACGGCAGTCGGGAGCCGATTGTGCAGTGTCACGAATGGAGAGACCGATAGATAGTACAGGCTGGAGTTGGTCGCTTCGTAGAGTCCGCGGCGCTGGTTGTTGTTTCGCGCTTCGTCCAACTCGTAATTCACCTCACTAAGCGGGTGATTCATCCGCTTTTTTACACTCTCGTCCGCAAACACGTTCCGAAAGTCGTCTTCCACCTTTTCGTTCTGCTCGTCTTCGTCGACACTTGCGAGATTGTCTTGCATATCGTCACCGCCGGCCTTTGTCTCGTCGATTGCAGAGAACGTGGCGCGCATTAGGTAGTACGCCTCGACGTCGTACGTGCACTTCCACGTCGGCAAATCCCGTACCACATACCCAGAAAGTGGGGCCGTGTCAAACGAATTTCCAGCACGAGCCATGTAGTTCGTCGCATTCTGGAGATCCTCTGGGGTCTCAAACGTCTCAAAGTTGCACACACAGCTTCCAGATCGAATGAACCGCTTCGTGTTGATCGACTTCACCACTCGAACTTCGTCACCGAGCTCCTCCAGACTCGTTGCCAGTGGTGCGTACTGGACGTAGGGAGACGGTCGAATACTGATCTTGCTCTGCGGGTGCATGAGCTTGAGAGGCACGTGGCACAACTGTTCTCGGTCGATGACCCATTCGTGCACACAGCCACCATCACGCGGAGAGAACGCCCACACCATCAGCGGGACGGACGTTCGGTTCTGCAGCACCACATGAGAATGTAGGTTGATCAGCTTGCTGCCATCAGGCTGGATTGTGATCTCGGCAACCAGAATCGGTGGCGACATCTCTTCTTCGAACTCTGCTTCACCATCATGAGATCCTTCACGTGCATGTATGTTCACAGCGTCTCGCAGCGGAACGGAAATGTGGCCCACCACGTCGACAATCACTGGATTCGCACTCACCCACTTGTTCCCGTTCAGCCATACGGACAGTGTGTGGTTGGCCGTTAATGCGTTCCGATCCACGTCGCGCAAGAACCGGTCTGCCGATGTGCTGTCAAAGCTTCTCATGTCTCCGCGTTCACGACAGTCAACAGACACTTTCATGTCGTTCGGCACCGCTTGCTGGATGATGTTTCCCTTGCCACGGCGGAAACTGAACTTGATGTCCATGCCCGTGTTGTTCTGGATCCAGAATGGCGCTGTCGATTTCGAGCCCGTGGTGACGAAGTCTGCCTGCTTCAGAGCTTCGGTGGACAGGAGCGGTGCCATCGCTGGAGTGACGTTGAAATTTACCGTGTTCGGGAGGTTTGCAAAGACCTCGACGCGACTGTTCTCCTCAAGCGCCCTGTGCACGCGAACCTGCGCGACGAAAGGCTCGACGAGCGGCTCCCAGCGATAAATGCTGTTGTTAAAGTAGTTGAACGACAGAATGCCGCCAACCACAGTCGAACACTCTTCGTCTTGAACGTATTCGCAGACGATTTCGCGCATTTGGAAGTCGGCAATCGGAATCCCCAGACTGTTGTTCACCAGTACCAGTCGCAGCTCTCCAACGTCACCCAACAACTTGTCAACAGCGTATGGTCTTGCGCCTGTGGCCGACGTGGCGTGGCGAATCGGTCGCTTTTCCTCGATGTGCCCATTTTCATCATTCTCACCATCAGTCTTTTTTGAGCTTGGAGCGCCGCCAGCCACTGAAAACCAGTGCAGGTAGTTGTTCACGATGTTGATAAATAAGTAGCCATCTTGGACAGAGAATCGGGTTTCCACTGGCGCGAGCACAAACGAATTTCGACGGTGAAGAACTTTTGAGCCTTCGACAAAGTGGTCCACGACAAGCTGAAAAGCGTTGGAAAGTGGGAATGACGCATCAATCTACATAACAAGAGAGAGAGAGAGAGAGCAATAAATCAGTCAGTATCATCCTGGTAAGCTGACAGCAACAGTAATGTATCTGCCACATGCCTGCAGATCAGGCAGCTGTGAGAAGTAGACTCCGCGCTGATCTAGAGAGAAATGACATTTCCTCATGTCAATCACGTTTTCGCAGTTTTGACACGTGGAGTACGATAACGCAATGTCAGTCAGCAACACAAGCGCTCGTGCATCCGTTTTCTCGAATTCCTCCAGCAGCGAGAGCAGACAGCCGTCCGAGTCGATGTAAAAGTCCATCTTCTTCCAGTCTGGAGGTGCGGGACACATGAATCCGACACCAAAGTCGGAGAACTCGCGTTCCGCGAAGATCGGATTCAGGAAAAACGCCACTGCTTCTTGGATCGCTGGGTATATCAGCAAGCAGTTGGTGTTGTTCAGCTTGAGACTGTACACGCTGTCTGTCCAATTGGATTTCTGGTTGTACACGATCTGGAGTCCATCGCCAGGAAGCGGGCGGATAATCTCAGACGCAGTTGGGCATCGCGTTGGTCGGACATCCACGGCATTAAACGAAAGAGACGACGCATTCACTTCCAACGAGTCGTCTGTGCGCAGGACGAACACTAGCTCCAGCTGCTCCCAGAACATATCGGTGATCGAATGCTCTCCGTTCGAGATGCGCAGCGCAGCATCAGCGACCTTGATTGGGATCCGCATCCAAATCGCATTGCAGAACTGCTCGTCGTAGTGATGCCCACTACAGCTCTTGCAGAACGGATAGGTATCTTCGTCCACGATCGAAGACACTTCCTTGAAGTTCTCGTAAATCGCGCCGAGGAGAGTGTTGTACTGCTCTGGATTCGCTCCGATGCTCAGCTCGTTCACGGAAAGGTTAATCCCTATGTACGAGCTTAAGCTGGCTTCAGACAAACTCTCCAGCTCCGTTTCGATCCTCCCAGTCAATAGAGCATGGTGGAAAAGAGGCAAGCTCGAGTTTGAGGTCGAGCCACTCAGATCAACGAGTTCAAACTCAAACAGCCCCATCGACGATGTTGACATGTCGACGTCTGCGGAAGATAACGCCATCGTATCTGAAGTTGTCCTTGCATCGTGGAATTCGGCGTTGTCGGCTACGAACAGAGGAGTCATAAGAGACTGCGACATGCTGTTCACAGCGTCCTTGATTCGATTCATCGCCTCTGACTGGACCATTGACGTCGTTCGTCCACGAAGACCCGTCGACGCCATGAACACCATGCTGTCTCGACCGCCGCTGTTTAGGGCGTCGCCTTCAGCCTTGGCAACTTCGATCGTCTCTTCCACTTCCTTCAGATACGCAGCCAACTGCTCTAGTTGCTGGTCCAGGACGACGATCTTGTGGTGGATAATCTTGACTGCTTCTTCTGCTTCTGGGAACGCTTCGAATCCTTCGTGCAAGTAGTTCTGCGCTTGCTGGTTCGCATTCTTCAGATCGATGAAAAGCTGGCTGCGGTTGCTCAGTAGGCGAGAACGCTGATTCTTTACCAAGCGCTTGACATTGCGCAGCTCCGTCCGACGTGTCTGTTGCGCTTTCGCCATGTTTGCATCTGAAAACGCGCTGCTGAGTGACAATCTGGAGTCATCACCGAAGCTTCCGTTCTGAAGGAAGTCAGAGTTGGCTGAATCTACTCCAGAGCTCCAGAAGCGTGCGTTGGTGCAGTGCAAAATGATGCTGTCGGTGGAGAATGAGCTCCGCGGCAGAATGAATGTCAAATCATTCGCGACAAGCTCGTAGTAGACCTTCTGCAAGAATTTTCCGGGTCCAGCAGCTGCCTCGTCCGCAAACGTTTCAAGATACACCGTCAGAGTTTCTTCAATTGACGCCGGAAGCTCGGATAAGTCGACTTCGTAGCTCTGGAAAATACCACGAGCCTTCTCGATGCTTGGAGTGTGATCAAACGGATCCGCCAACATCGCCAGGATATGATCAGCGATGTAGTGGTGGAACTGCTTGTACACTCGGTGAAGGTACACCAGGCAAACCGAATCGAGGCGCACTCGCACGACCGTTCTGTGCTCTTGTCGATCTTGACTTTCAGCCGCGTATTCGTGCTCATCGTCGACTTTCGATGTCACGACGAAGTCGATGACATTTTTCAGCCCAAACGGACCAACGTCAACACTCTCGCCGACACCGCTTTGGTTTGAACCAACGAACTGCCTGTTGGGCATCACGCTTGTCTCGGATGGCAGGCTCTCTGGAATTGTCAAGTCTCTCACTTGCAGATTGCGCACGGTGCCTTTGATTTCTGGAATGCTGCAGATTGCGGCACCTTGCATTTTCGATTGCAATGACAAACTTGAGCAGTCAAGACTTCCGATCTCCACAGGGCTTGACTCACTGCCACTGGAGATCAACTCGATCTGAGGTGGCTGGTGGAGGATACTGATCTTGCAGCCTTGAGGCATCATCAGGTTTACCAAAGTTTCATCATGGTAGCCAGCTGACTTCCTCGTGGACTCCATCGATGCATGCGATTTCAGCGTCGCTAGGTTTCTCCGGAACTCCTCAAAGTCATAGCCATAGCTGGCCGACAGGATGAAGCCGAGGTTGAACCGATCGTAGCAAGTCCCCAGCCACTTGAGCGCAACTTCGACAGCAGGGAGAAACAGTGCCACATGCGCGCGTTCCAGCAGCACACTTGTCTCCGACACCTCGCCGACAAAGTACAGCACCGAAGGGTCTCCGTTGTGAGCGCTGTCCGAGTAGTAGCGTTGCACTTGGTTCAGAATATTCACAGCTGGACTCGACAACCTACCATTCCCTTCAATGCCGAACACGACGCGCTCGTCATCTCTCAGTGAGATCGAGGATATAATGAGCCGCTGAGAGTTGCTAGCGGAGCAGAGATGATTTTCGAATCGCAGATCCCGAAGAGACAGCTCGAACATACCTCTGTGGTACTTTCCCTCACGATTCTCGAAGACTCGCAGCTTCAGTTCAGGGGCCGAAATTGTCCATCGCGAGTTGCACGTGCTTCGCGTTGGGACTTTCCCACTCTTCAGATGTAGATTCTTATCCGTCTGCTCAAGCGTGTTATCAGGCAGAAAGAAGACCCATTTTCCGATCACCCAAGAGATCATTTCAATCTCGTCAATCCGCCAGTCGATGCTGATAGCCGGCAGCATGAGCTCGTAGTTGTACATCGCAGTCTCGTCTCCACTGTGACCAGGTGCCATAAGGCTTTGCTGACCATGGGTCACATCAGATGCGGTGCCATGTGTGCAAGCGTAGGTTTCGATCGTCCAGTTTGTGCGTGAATTGCTGGATTTTACGAGCGTCATCTCTTCCACCACCAGTATCTCGTGCAGCCAGCTGGCTTGAGCCAGACTCGATGTGCCCTGGATTACCCCCAGAGCTTGATTTGCTGAGAAGAACCGAAATTCTGAGCTCTGGAACTGACTGACGACGTGCTTTTGGTCGTTGGACAGCTTGGTAGCGCCACGTAGCTGGATCAGCTCGACTCCGATGCAAAAGCGCTCGTGAACTGAGAACAACACTTGGACGTTCGCGAAGTCAACGGACATGTTGGAAATTGGCGCGATTCGTGTCTCGTCGTGCACAATGAGTTTGCTGGGATGCGCCATACTCCACTGGGTCCACCATAAATATACGGGCGCAAGGAGAGTCATCCAGAGCACCAAAGTTTCGTCCTTGAGCGCCACTACTGTTTTCTGCTTCAGCTGGAGATCCATCACAGGCTGATGCCCGACAAGTCGGCTCTGATACGCTGGAACGATGCACTTGAAGAAGAGGAACGGAGACTCCAGTGCCTCAGACTGCGGGATATGGTCGATGATCATGTATTGCTGGCCGGTGGCACTGCTCTCGAGCATCTTTAGTGACTGGACCATGAACTGAAGCTCGTCTTCAACACACGACTGCTTGACGCTCATCCACGTGTGCCCGAGTACCCACGCCCACGTTCGACTGCCAATGTCAGCCGCATCACTCTTGTCTCGAGAGAAGAACACCATACTTACACCATGCCGTAGAGCAGCGCGAACAGACAGACTTGGTGGCGTGATGGCATCCTCGAACTCGTCGTCGTCATCGTCATCGTCGTCCCCTGCGAGCGTGTAGGTCTCGCCAGCGACGCCATCCAAGCAGTCCGCTAACAACCACTGCTTCGCGTACGCGAGAACCATCAGGAATCCTTCCGGACGCGATGCCTGCTGCTGCGTCAGCGCTGCAAGGCGATCATACTCCTCGTACGGAGCCTTCACTTCGATCAGGATCGCGTACAGGACATCAATGTGTTCGGCTCCGAAATGTATCCGCGGCTGCTCAGCACAAAGAACTTCTTTCTCCAACTTGTCGTAACAAGCTTGGCAGACCGTGCAGCTCCCACCGATGACTGGTACACCAGCTCCGACATCCATGTCCAGCTCCACATCAGGAAATGACGCGTTCGAACTGTGATAAAACAGGCTTGCCTATGGCAGTAGCATAATGTTAGCATATCAAAAGATTGCGCAATCTCGTACAACAACGCGCCCACTTACTTTGACTGTGCTGTACCAGTCGTGGAATAAATATTTGCGGCAGATGTCAGACTGAGGTTCTTCAGACCCACCAGCCGAATCGCGAGCCTCTCGCCTCTCCTCGTACTCGATGTATGCGGAAACGCGCTCGATTTTCAGAAGCTTTCGAGATTCCATGCCGCCGTTTGACTGGGGCGTGAACTCTAGCTCCCACTTCGAGTTCGTGTTAATCAGACTGACGAAGCCGACCTCGAGCGTGGCGCTGCCCGGGCGCTGCATCAACAGCAAAGCGATGTGTTGTCAGTATACGTAGCCATATGCAAGCCATCCGCAAATATCTATTGGGATTAAACACGCTACGCACCTCTGCAAGCGACGTCGAGGTGCAATCGTATCGGACTTGCACGTCTGAGAGCTCAATCTGCACATTCGAGATGATGTGCGCCACCAGCCGCGACAAATACGTTCGATCTGCACACGCATAAAGCATAATAGCGAATTCATTAGTCGCACATTTTCCCTTGTAGCCATCACTCAAACCGCTACACATCCAAGCCGTACCGTCGCCAATGTCCCCTGCATCTGCGCCGTCAATTGACGTGTTGCCAACTGAACTGTCGTCGTCCATCGCAGTCGCTAGTCCACCAAGCGCGTCTGCTGCAGACTTTGGCGTCTGATGCAAGAAGATGCGGATGTTCTGCGCCTTGATTACGACGGCCTGCGTCCACAGCGCGCGCCAAGGGATTTTCACGCTCAGGTGCCCGATCGAGCCTTCGCCGTACGACAGGCGCAGCTCCAGGTCCTGAAACGACAGGTCGCCTTGCCACAGCGACAGGCGCAGCATGCTTGAGTCGAACGACACGAACTTGCCGAGCAGCCGTTGCAGCAGCAACGCGACCGCACGCTGCAACATGATGGGGATGCTCTTGCTCGGCCTCTTGCTCCTGCTGTCGCACGCGCGTCACTCTGTTCTTGGGCGTGTGTATGTGTGTCGCCCCTCTCGCTCCTCTCCTCTCTCTCTCACGCGCTCCTGCTTGTTGCTGGGGATGCGCGCACTCACTCTCACCCGCGGCGTCGACTTCTCTCGTCTGTTCCCGCGGCCACGTTTTGAGGCGTCAATTGAACTGCGTGAAAAATGACTGCGCGTAATTTCCTCGCAATGATTTTATAAAGGTTTTGTTTGATATGAGCAATAGCTTTTTATTCATTTGCTCAGGTTTTTACATTAAAATCCAGATCTCGCGTGTTGTGAGGATGGCGATCGACTGGGAAGGTCTCGTGACGACGCGCGCGTTCTGGGCGGCCGTGATCGCCTTCCGCCTCTGGAACGCGCTCTTCGTGCGCACGGCTTTCAACCCGGACGAGTACTGGCAGAGCACCGAGGTGGCGCACCGCATGGTCTTTGGCTACGGCCATCTGTACGTCCCCTCCTTGCTTTGTGATTGGCAACGCTGCGTGACTTGCATCGAGGCTGAACAACATGGCTCGCTTGCGATTTTTTAGGACCTGGGAATGGGGGAGTGACGCGCAGATTCGTGGCTACGCGCATCCGGGAGTCTTTGCGCTCTTTTACAAACTCTTGGCACTCGTGGTGCGTCCTTAGTGGGCTAGTTGGCGCACATGTGCCAATGTGATTGATATTGTGCTGACACTCGTATGACTTGCTTATAACAGGACCTGGACTCGCGATGGGCTGTCGCGTACGGGCCTCGCATCCTCCAGGTAAGCGAACTGAGAGATCATTGGGAGAATAGATGGGAAATTATAGCATGCTCACCCCATGGTTGTTTTGAATAATTCCAGGGACTGCTCTCAGCCGTGAACGACTACTTCCTGTACCGCCTCGCGCGCGCGTACTTTGACCGACGCTCGGCCAAGTGGGCGCTGTTCTGCCAGCTCGGCTCTTATTTCATCTTCTTCGTGATGGTGCGTCCGTACTCCAACTCGATTGAGACGGTCTGCACCACGGGGGCGCTCGCGTACTGGCCGTGGAAGTTCCTGGATGTCGACGCAAGTGCAAAGAAGAAGGATGACGCTTCGGTCACTGATCCGATGAAGAAAAGCCACCGCGTACTGGCGCTGTCGCTCGCGGCGCTGGGCGTGCTCTTTCGCCCAACGAACGTGGTCATCTGGGTCTATCCGGGACTGCTGCACCTGGTGCAGACCCACGACCGCGCCAAGTTGATCTTTGCTCAAGTGCTGCCCATCGCAGTCATCACGCTGCTGGCGATGCTCGTGATCGATCGATATGGATACGGCGAGTGGACGTTCGTCCCATTCAACTTTTTCAAGTTCAATGTGCTCGAGGTGCAGCGGTAGCTGTCGTAGCCCTGCTGAGGGAAGATGGATGCCGTAACTGATCCATGGATATTTTCTGGTGTCTCGCTCGATGTGTGTGTGTTTCTCCAGGGCAAAGACAAGCTCTACGGAGAAAAAGCCTGGAGCTGGTACTTCACGCAGGGCTTCCCAGCGATCGTCGGTACAGCGCTTCCGCTCTCCATGGCTGGCTTCCTCACGGTTCCAGTACGTCCAGTCATGCTAACCGCTTCGATGATCTCTGCTTTCCTGCTTGCATATCGATCTGTTCTCACCCACCAACTTGCTGGCGCTGTGTTGTCTTCTTCAGGGCCTGAAAAAGGATCTCGGCCATATCGTAATCTGGGCGATGTTCCTCTACAGCAGCACTTCACACAAAGGTAGCCACCGCCTTGTTGTTACACACCAGTCTGCGTTCGCACGGAGCTGATCTCATTACTTGATCGCTCTGTCTTTTGTATGGCTGCAGAATTCCGCTTTGTTCTGCCGCTGCTCCCGCCTGCACTTGTGTACGCTGGCTACTGCATCCGCAATCTCCAGAACAACCTCTATGTGCAGTTCCGCGAGCGCTCGCAGCAAAACCTGCTCCGCATCGCTATATTCAGCATCTTGGTGCCGAATGCCGCCGTTGCGTTCTACCTTTCCCGGACGCACCAGGTAAACTCTCGAATTGACTATTTGATTGCTGGACTCGGGCGCTCATTCATTGTATCATCTTGCAGCGCGCACCAGCCGAAGTGATGGATTTCTTGCACGAACGAATTCAAGGTACAACCGAGCCGCACGATAGATCAACTTGGTTTGGTGCAGCTTGCTAATGCTCGGCTGCTCTTTTCTTTCTTCCCTCGCACAGGAAACCCGAACACGTCGATTCACTTTTGGACTTCATGCCACGCCACGCCATACTACAGCTACCTGCACCAGAATGTGTCGATGTGGTTCCCAGACTGCTCGCCAGCGTGAGTGCACCACATGTTTACCGAATGACGTCGATTTCTTGAGCAGCATAACTGATTTCTCTCCTTGCGTAGCAACCGCGAGCTCCCAGAAGGAAGCGAGTCCCAGCAGCTTGAGAAGGATCCAGTCCAGTTCTTGAACAGTCGCTACCACTTCGCAGCATCTGAACAAGCCGACCAGAGGCTCGAGAAGCTCCCGGAGTATGTCGTGATGTTCTCGCCAACAGCCAAGAAGATCGACAACCTGCTGGATCGCGCGCACTACCTCGCGGTTCGTTGTTACTTGATGCTTGTTTTCAGTCACGTAGAGCTTTGTTGACCTGACCGGATCTTCGAATTAATCCTTCACTCGTGTCGCGTTTGCAGGAAGCGTCCTTCGCCCACAGCGAAGTCAGTGGAGACGCGGACAACCCTGAGGTCTTGGACAAGATGCTCGTTTACAGACGAGCTTAGATCAAGCGGCAGTCGATCTTCTGCTGAGAAACTATGTGCGTGTTGAATTGCTGAAATGGTTGTTGGAATACGACGACGACCGAGATATATCGAGCTCCTCCATCGCTCGCTCTCCTGGGCAATCTGAAAGCCGGAACGACGGACTGACTCTGCTGATACGCCTGGTGAAATTGGTTGATCGGATTGACCTTGGGGTCGGTGAATGGTTGGCCGGGAGAGTGCACGGACTGGATTATATTTAGTTGGAAGTTAAACACAATCTGGCACACGAAGCTGCAGTTGAACGATCCGAAGCCGGCTGAGAGCTGGTTGTTGTTGTCTGGTTTAAATGGTTGGTTGCTTTGTTGCGGGTGATGCGCTTGTGCCAGCCAGCTGAGCGTGCAGCCTGAGAGAATGAGAATGGATGAGCAAGTGCAATGGATGACCGTATGCCTGCAAACCGTCTAGCGACGGGATCTTCTGCCGTCGTAACGATCATCGCGGTCGTAGCCACCACGGCCACGGTCTCCGCGGTCATCGTATCTACGGTCAGAGCGCTCGCGATCGTCGTATCGTCTGGCGTAACCACGGTCTCTGCTGCGGCTTCGGCTACGACGGACTGGACGGCCGCGACTACGGCTGCGACTGCGACCTCCGCCACGGGTTTCACGGCCGTACTTTGAGCTGGCAAGGCGTGGTCCCAAATCTATGGAAATTAAAGAATAAATATCGAGTCAGTCCACTCGCTCAGCCAGGTCATATCCACACAAAATACAGCACGACAGGCGTACATTTTCCTGGCGTCTTCTCGTGGCCAGCCTTTCGCTTCGCGTGCTCGACGCGGATACGACGTCCTTGGATTTCCTTCCCATTGAGCTCGGTCACGGCGTCAGCTGCGTCACGGACATCTTCAAAGGTCACGAAGCCAAACCCTCTACAAATGTGCAGCAGCATTACATTAACATCAGCACCGTAATGTATATCTTTAAACGCGACAAAGCTCACTCACCTCGACTCGCGCGTGACTGGGTCCACGATCACCTCGCACTTGCCCAGGCGACCGAACTTGGTGAAGAGCTCTTCCAGGTCCGTCTGCGTAAGCTACACACATCACCATAACCCACAGTCAGTCTCACAGATACTAAAAAATATAGAAACAATCTACCGCACACTGCACTCAAAGCACGTACTCTGTGGGGAAGGTTGGCGACATAGAGGTTGTTGCCAGGGTTGGCAAGCTCCGGATCTATGTTGGAGGCCGGTTCCTTGCGACCCGAGGGGGACGGCGAGCGCGAGGTCGCGCGGCGGCGTTCCGCGTCCTCATCGGCGCCGTTCACGGCGTTCTCCGCGTCCTCTCCGTTGCGCGGCGAGCCACCGGTGCGCGGTGAGGACTTGGGCGACGCGCCGCCCGTGTTGTTGGCGCTGTCGCTACCATCCTGGAGGCGCCCGGCGCCCGGCGACGCGGGGGGCGAGTTGCTGCCTTTGTCCGACATGATGCTCGTCTTTGGTGGTTGGTTTCCCTTTGACGCTTCGTTTTGGCTCGAAATTCAATTTCGTGGATTGCAAATGACCCTTCTTATCTAGCATATACCTGTGAATACTAAGTTCTTCCCTTTTAATTCCGAGCCACTGGACAGGACATCTTTTTACATACTCTAGACAAGTTTAAAAGGACGGCGGTCTACCCCTATATGGTCACTTAACCGCATAGACCGCAAGACTTTTAGACTTGGCTAGAGTATTGAAAAAGTTGCTCTGTCCATTTCCCCCTACAATTCATTTGTGATATCAACGACAGTACAGTGGCCTAATATAGTGTGTAATAATCTGAATAGTGTAAACCACCTTACAATGCAAATTTGCTGAAATGAGGTAGATTGTAGTGTGTACCACGCTAGATTAGGCCTCCCAAGTCCAAAAGCCAATAAGCAACTTCGTAGTACGAGCCATGCGGCATGCATGCTTCACCTGTGCCAACGTCTATCTGCACGTGGAGACCGATTTATGCCTCGTGAGTGACCACTCGATGCCGCCACGGAGAACGAAGCCACGCTCGGCCTCACGAACGGCGGGTAACTGATCACGAGCGAGCCGGACGACGACAATGACGCGATCCTGTACACGCACACGTACAACCTGTTGATCACTGACGACAAATACTACCAGACGCCGCACGTGTGGCTCTTTGGATACGACGAGAAGAACCGCTCGCTGAGCGCGGGCGAGGTTTTTGCGAACATTATGCAGGACTACGCGAATTGCACGGTGGCCATGGAGCCACACCCGCACCGCACTCACCCACGCGTCGATGCACCAGTGCTAGCACGGCGTCATCATGAAGCGCACCATCGCGAACATGAAGGATATGTCGACGGCCGGTGACAAGGACAACAACGGCAGTGCCGCCAGCGCTGGTGAGATCCGCAGCGATTAGTCCTTGTTCCTGTTCCTCGAGTTCATCCAGTCGGTCATCCCTACGATCGACTACGACCACACGATCAAAGTCAACACCAAGAAGTGAAAGGTTCGTGAGGAGCTTATCTGGGGAGCGCTGGCATGGAGAGAGAGAGAGGGGGGGGCGTGCATTTTACAGTCAAGGTCTCATCCGTTGTTGTGCCGTCCGGCAACTCATGCACATCGAGAGTAATTGGCCATTTTGCAATGCTTGACTGGTGATGGAGTAGCGCCTAATGGGAGCACTGGGGAAACTTGACTTGCCAGTGCAGGGATCTTCATCTCGAGAGCGTCAACACGCGTAGCTGATGCTATCGAATGCCCACGATCCGTTGTCTCGAGTGGCGCCGCGGGCTTGTCGGATCTGCTGGAGATGCTGAAAACCAGATTCTCGCGTTTTTAAGCTTTGGAACCAAGAGTAGGAGGCCTTGAACGAGATGCTGCTATCCGGGCTCAGCTCCGAGAATATTCGAAGGGTCTCTTTTCTCGTAGAGGAGTTGGCTACATGTCCATGCTGTGAGTGCTTGTTGATCACCCATTGCGCGAGTTTGACGTCCAGCTCGCACATCAGCACCTTCCGAGCTCGTACAAGGCACAACTTTCCGTCACTTGTGCTTGAAATGTTTGCTGAGATTCCCTCGAAACTGGTACTTTTGCTGCTGCTGCTGATAAATAGCGACGATGAGATATAGCTGGCTGCTTCCACTCGCTTCTTCTTGATGTCAAATTTTCTCTGGCAACGGGCTGCTCTCTTCTCTGCGCCTTTCTGTTTCTTGGCGGTTCTTGTAGATGCTTCTTTATATCTTTGACACCAACCGCACATCAGCATCAACTCTTCTCTCTGCATTAGTCGATAATCTGCAGTCACTTGTTCGAACAGTTCGACCGCTGGGACAAGCAAGCGCTTGTCGTCTTGCATGGTGAGGAGGCCGCCACTGACGAGCGCATGTTGTGTCCAATTGACGGAACCATGTACCAGTACTTGATGATCGAAAATGGCAAACTTATCGTGCATCATGTAGCTCGATCGCTTGTGAACCCGTACCGGGATGCCAGCATTGATCAGCTGCAGCACTGTCGATCCGTTGCTATGTATCAACAGGTGGTCCGTCACGACTCGCACCTTTACCAGTCCTTTCTTGTGTACTGCAATCAGAGCGTGGGTAAGTCCTTCATGTGTGAGCGCGTACATCGATAGATCAATGGCGATTGTGGTTTGGCTGATCATGTCTTCGAGAAGTTTCACAAAACGAACCGAGTTCTCTTCTTCTGGGAAGATCAGCACCTCGAGCATGGTGCTGGGGATGGTGATCTTCTTGTGTGCCACACTCCAATCCGGCTTCATGTGTTGCAAGAGCTCCCATGTGTACGCGGCTCGTGCCTCTCTCTGCTTTCGTCTTTCTTTCAGACGCCGATAGGTTGCTGTTCTTCTCGGCCTTGTAGTGCTGGCGCGTAGCGACCTTGGACATTGCACTGAAGCTCGCCCCACTAAGCAGCGAACCAAGTCCTGCTGACAAACCCATCTCGACCGACAGAAATGCTCGATGTGCATAGCTCTTCTTCTCCATCTCCGCTATTTTCTTCTTCATCCCCTCGATTTTTGCCTTCATTTATTTTATACTTTGTGCCTTCACCACGCTGTGCTGTGAGAATGCGATCGTCGGCACAGCTGTCGTCAGCAGTAGACAAGTAGAGGACGAAGGAAGATATCGAGTCGCAGGGCGCTTGAGATGAGGGTGAAGCACAGGCAGATGAGGTGGTCGTGGCGGCGAGGAGGAACGTGGCAAGTGTTGGCACTGTGGCGAGGTAGTGTTTGCCTTCAGTCGGAGGTGACCTTTTACAATACAAAATGCTGTTCATGCTGCACAAATTGACGACCAGAGAGCTCACGTCCTGAGCGTGGATCGCCACTGTATGAATGCTGTTGTACAGCCCGAGAGCTCGTCACCGTGGAGACCTTGATCCTGGAGATGCAGCATTCCTATTAGCACGATTTTGCGACCCTTTGTCAGCGCGACAGCTCCAGTGGCGAGTGGCAAGAGGATCAGTAGTAAATTAGCGCTACCAAGAGACTTGGCGCTGGTGGTGTAGCAGTCGCGACGGTAGCTGCTGATATAGCCACAGTGACAGCACCAACAACCGTGGCCCGCGCAGCCCTCGGCTTCCAGGAGCGACTTAATATTGTCAGCATTGACGCCGTCGAGGAAATTGAGTGCGTGGTCGGACTCGGGTACACCAGTTTGCGAGTACGAGCTGCACGTGTGTGTTGAGGCGTCAATACTCCCGCATTCCCCAAGATGGGTATCCTATGGGTATTGCGGAACCTGTGTACCCAGCATTTGATGAAATAAAGGAAAACAGATAACCTCTTTATCTATTGCTGCCCACAATGTGCCACACTGCATTTAACTGTACCAAATCGATCCACAATGTACCATTATGCGCAATCAGTAGTATACCGATACAGTACCAGTTTACCGTTTTTTTGGCTGTGAAATCAACCAACCATTAGCTAAAAGACGAGGAGGACGATGGCGCGGACGAAGGTGTCGGCGCGCAACGCGAAGAGCGCCGTGCGCGAGGTGCAGCAGGTGGCCGTGCGGGACAAGGTGGACAAGAAGAAGGCCAAGCAGAAGCTTAAGGCCAAGGCCAAGCAGAAGCACGCGGCCAAGGTCGCCAAGCAGGAGGAGAAGCGCGCGCGCAAGGAGATACGACAGCAGCTCGAAGACGGCGAGACAAATGAAGACGACGATGAGGATGACGACGATGAAGGCTTCATCCAGCTAGACGAAGAAGACGCCTTGCGCTCAACAGCGACTAACAGTGCTGCGAATGAAAAGGCTGCTGTAATGTCAGCCGACGCGGAGGAAGGTGAGGAGCAGGACGAGAGTCGTCTGATGCTCGAGTCCATGCCGTGGATGGGCGACCGCACGGGCTACTTCAACAAGAACCTCTACCTGTGTCTACACCAGGAAGTGATGGACTTTGTCGTGTTCATGAGTCCGTCAGAAGAGGAGCTGGCGCTGCGCAGCAGCCTCATCAGCGAGATGACGGCGCTTGTGGCGTCGCTCTGGGACGGCGCGACGCTCGAGACCTTTGGCTCACACCACACGCAGATGTTCCTGCCCAACAGCGACATTGACATGGTCATCTTTGGCATCCCGAGCGGCACGGGTCCGCTGTTTGAGCTCGCCGCCAAGCTCGAGCAGGACGACATGGTGAGCTACCTGGAAGTCATCGACAAGGCGCGCATCCCGATCGTCAAGTTCGTGCACAAGACCTCGAACATCCAGGTGGACGTGTCGTTCAACATTGGCGGCGGCCTCGCGACAGCAGACCTCGTGAAGCACTACATGCGCGTGTACCCGGGCTTCCGGCCGCTGACGCTCGTGATCAAGTACTTTCTGGCGCAGCGCGGACTAAATGAGACCTTTGGTGGAGGGGTCGGCTCGTTCCTGGTGCAGCTCATGGTCGTGAGCTTTCTGCAGCACTACGGTCGCAACTTGGGCGCTGAGCACGACGACCCAAAGTACAACAACCTCGGTCAACTGCTCGTGGGCTTCTTCACGCTCTACGGGCGTGACTTCAACTACAACGACGTCGCGATCTCGGTGCGCAACGGCGGCTCGTACTTCTTCAAGGAGGACCGCGACTGGTACGATGACAACCGGCCGTTTCTTATTTCGATGGAGAACCCGAACGAGCCGAGCCTCGACATTGGCAAGAACTCGTACGAGGTGCGCACCGTGCGGCGCGCATTTGACTACGCGCGCCAGGTGTTGACGAACGAGATCCACCGCCGTGGTCAGTTTCACCCACTCTCTGGGAGCATCCTGGGCACGATCATCCCACCAGACTCGCACCTGACGGACCGCGAGCCGCCCGCGGCCTTTGGCTACGACATTCTGCACCACGACCCGAAGAAGACGGCCGAGATCCGGCGCCAGTACGAGACGCGTCGTGACGACGAGGCGCGCAAGAAGAAAGAGGCTGAGGATGCGCGGAGGAAGCAGCGCGGCAGCTCGCCGCCGAACGCCAAGCGCTGGCGTGGACGCACAAGTCGGAATTACTAGAGAAAGCACGAGAGAACGAGAGAGAAAGAAGACCCCGTAGATTACAGCAGCCAAGCATTTTCATATTGTCAACCTTTTGGCTCCAAAATACCGGTACTTAATCGGTATATACCGCTTTTGACATGCAAAAACGACCAGCCATTTGGTCATCAAAGACATGCAACACTTGGACTTGGCGGCCTGTGGCGACGCAAGCCCCGTAGCGGCAGCAGTGCGACCGGAGTGCCATGCACCGCCTGCGAGCTCTTAGGAGCGCTCCTGTGCGTTACCTTCAGCTGCAGCAGCGCTGGGCTATCAATGCATCACCCTGGAGTCGCAGTAGCTCGTCCCAGTCAGCGCCATCAACCACCACCAGCTCCAGCGAGAAGAGACGCCGTCACCAGTACATCAGTCTGTATAACTACACGCCGCTGGAGAAGGAGCAGCTACCAAGGCTACGACGGGAGCTCTTTGAGCGATGGACCGATCTGCACGTGCTCGGGCGCATTTACATTTCCCAGGAGGGCATCAACGCGCAGCTGGTGCTCCCAGAGCCCCAGGTGGCGGCGCTCAAGTCCTCATTCCCAGCGCTGCTCGCGGACGCCAAGCTCTTCTACGGCCGCGTATTTGAGAGCGGCGCCGAGTCATCAAGTGCCCCAATGCTCAAAGCTGAAGACCTGTTCCAAAAGCTGGATATTCGCATCCGCGACCAGATTGTGCGCGACGGCTTTGCCAGGGGCCACCTGGACCTCCAGGACGCCGGCCACTCGCTGCCGCCGCGCGAGTGGCACGACAAGCTGCACGCGCGCAATGAAAGCAAGGACCAGTCGACACTCGTGCTGGACGTGCGCAACTTCTACGAGAGCGACATCGGCCGCTTCGACGGCGCCACGCGCATCATGGTGGACACGTTCCGGGACACGTTCGACGCCGTGGACGAGCTCCTGGACCAGCATGCGGCTGCGCACGACGGCCAACAGCCGCGGGAGGTGATGATGTACTGCACGGGCGGCATTCGCTGCGAGAAGGTCGGTGCGTACTTAACGCAGTACAAGGGCATCGCTAACATCCATAAGCTGCATGGCGGCATCGTCAACTACATGCGCTTCCTCAAGGAAGAGACCGACGGGAGTCAGCAACACGAGTCGCTCTTCAAGGGCAAGAACTTTGTGTTCGACCAGCGGTGCGTGGCCAGTGGCGACGACTCCCAGGAAGACAGTGGGGAGGCTGTGACGAACGACGTGCTGGGCGAGTGCTTTCAGTGCGGCGAGCCCTCCAACCAGCACGCCAACTGCGCCAACCTCATGTGC
>JAASFV010000123.1:0-39000 GCA_023334015.1 Globisporangium paddicum
AATTCAACGAGTCAATGAGAGACGAGAACCGTCGCGTTTTGCTTCTCCTCGACAACGCTTCCTCGCATCGAATGGACGAGCCACTCTCCAACGTCAAGCTGCAGATGCTGCCGCCGAATACAACAGCATTCCTACAACCACAAGACGCTGGCATCATCCGGCAGTTTAAAGCACAGCTCATCAAGTGCCAGACGCGCCACGCGTTAGACTGTCTTGACGAAGTGCTGGATCGCGCTATAGTTGCAGGAAGAGAGTGCGCGTCACGAGAGCTCGACAAGCTCTACAATGTGGACGTGCTTACTGCAATGCGTTGGGCGCGAGAAGCCTGGGAAAGTGTAACCCACACCACGATAAGCAATTGTTGGCGACACACACATACTCGACGATGAGATGTACGAACTTGTAGATAGTATTGAAAGGCTGCGTCTTGAACCACCACCAATTTAGAAACTAAACTAAGCAATGATGTGAACGTTTGCACAGAGTCATAACGCGTGTGCGAATGCGTGCACGTGTGTGTGAACGCGCAATTCGCGTCCTGCCGAGTGGCGAACAAGACTTCAGCGAATTCTGTGTGCGCGATGGGAGGGTTGTCAGGGTAAACCCCCTTCTGAATCTCATCAGATTGTCCGTTTCTTTTGACTCCTTCATTTTGAGTTGAAATTGGCATGTCGCGTGTGTGCAACTGTCGTGACTGTGATGGCACTTACTGACCTTTACTTTTTTATACCTCTCTATTGCCGCTTGCCTCCAGGATATTATATTCTATCTGTTGAAAAAGCACGTATCAATTTGGGAGGATTGCCTGTATTTATATATAGGCACTACTGAAAATGCTCTTTTGAATGCACTTTTCGCTATACTACATTTGTATATACTAGTATATCCAAGTTAGTCGCGAAAGGTGGTAAATACTAGGCACAAAATTCATGTTCATATTACTGCGAGCTAGTATTATTTGGTGTTGCAACCTCACAGTCGCTAAGACGTACTAGTATTTGCTATTTTGCCTTAACAAACAACTGCCTAGTCGAGTGAGCCCAGCACAATGTGAAGGCAAGATTACCGCCATTGTTGTCCCCAGTTAACAGCTCATTATATCACTCTGCTTTATACGTATTTTAGTCAAAGGTCTACAATACGTTTATGTTTTGCTATACTCAATGAGTTGGCTACCAGGTCGCTTCAAACGAGGACGGATGACATGTGAAGAGACTGAAGGAGCCCACTGACAGACCCTCAGACAACTTAAATTGAGCCAGCACAACGATTACGCCTGTGGAATTCAATATCGGATAGTACTATAAGTGGAAACTATAGTACTTCTTTCACGTCACTTCCAAATAGTACTGCAATGGACATCTCGTTCCCAGCGTATGATGGAGATATCGCTCTCCACTGTGGCAGTACTAGGAAAAACCAACGCCAAATCACCGCAAAAGTCCTGCAGGTAGCTGTAAGCCTGTGCGTCAGTGCCCAAGACTCGTTAAACGAGAAGATAAGCGCTGTACTTGTAGTGCCTTCGACACCACACTCGCCTCGCGAGCAAACGTGTGGACGACAAATAGAAATGCCAACCATCTTCTACTTGGAGTGCATTACGGTTTCTTATCGTCGAAGTAGGCTTGGAGCTCGATAATGTAGTGTGAACCAGTCGCAGCAGATGGTCATCAATAGCCATTGAGAACTGGCAACTCTTGGATACGTCGTCTGCATTCTAGCAATAAGAGTTTGCTGTCGCCGCAAGTGACCAATTGCTGCTGTCATTGCGTTGTAGAAACTTTCGTCTAGAATCGACTCGAATACTCGCTGCATCACTAAGTCCAATTATTGCAGGCAGCACCACACGCGGATCAGGGTTCTCTCGGGCATCTCTTCTTCTTACAGAAGTGTGGTTATCCCGCGCACACGACCTTTCATGGACCTGGCTCCGTCCGTTGCGACGCCAACCAAGATGTCTATCCACGATGCATGCAGAGCGTCAAGCAGCTTGATGAGAGCATCAGTCAATAGTCGTTTTGTGTGGTGCTCGTACAGTGGCAGTACGAGAAGGTGGAATTTGTACAGCTCTCCGTGCACAGCGAAGCGACAACAGATGCTGAGGAGCGACATTCTGTTTATTGTTGGTGAGTCCAACGCCATCAAAAATTCAGTGATCAAGCCGAACGCATCACCCAGCTTCTGCAGCGCGTCCGCACATACGATGCGAACGTAGCTCGATTCCATTGTGTCTGTGCATCTTCCATAGTAAGCAAGCTGTGTTTCATCGCGGACAAATTGCACAATATGGCAGGCGGAGCAACATGAAGAACCAATTTGCTGCAACGCCAATGATCATCGCAAATCACCCCGGTGTCTTGATCTTGACGTTTTACCCGCCCCCATTGTTCGATTGCTTAAACAGACGAAGAACTCGTGCATGTGTTATGCCCTCAAGATCACTTCAGTTGAAGAGCAGCTTGCCAATGGTGATCTCGACGATCGACACGTTGGACACGAACAAGAGCTCCGGCGAGTGATCGAAATGAGCTGCGACTTTGTTGGCGAACGGAACTACAACAGTTGAGCAGAAATTGTATTTGTTAACGTCGCTAGACACAGTATATACTCTTTCCATTATGCGCGTGCTCCGTCTTCAAGTGCTTGGTGTAGAGGTCGGACCAGAACATCTGGAAATACTTGATCTTGTCTGTCTTTCGTCTAGCATCGTTGTCTTGCATGGCGCTCACCTCTCGGCCAAACACTTCACAGAAACTGCACACGCCCGACGTCGCAGAGGCGTCGTCTGCATCACGAGATACGACGCGCAGCCGAACCTGGTTGCGTGCTGGGGGTTATAGACCATTAGAGCATCTCCACTGCGCGGACTCCATCAACAGAGAAAACAAAAAATGCCCTCTTTACAAAGGATTCCTACTCCAATTCGGGAAAGGCTGTAAACAAAAATCGCACCACATAGACAATTGAAAACCATATCCTAAAGCTTCTGCCAATACTTCCATACAAAAAGAGAAGAGGCAGTTAGTTGTTCACGGACAGCAACCTAGGTATCGCGCTGCTACTTCGCTGTGTAATTGAGGTGAAGATCATGTAAACACGGAGGCCATCGTGACTGTCAACCTTGCAAGTAATCTATTCACAATTATTAGTGATGTGCTTCCAAGCATGTATCGGAACAAGGACCAACCGACACACCAGTCGTGATCCACTCCAACACACGGAGTCTTCGGCCGTGTCTGTCACCACCACAAATATTTGTGTGTGTCAGCGTGATAAGAGTCCAGTAGCTATGTTGTTGAGAGCGTTCTCCTGGCATAACGACTCGAGCAATTTTGCAGCATTGCTGGACGATTTCAGATGTTTTGTGTTGCCTTTGTTTAGTACTCAAAACGTCATTCACTGCCCAAAAAGCCTTTAAATCGTGCCATGTTTCTTTCTCTGCAGTCGATATTCCTGGCAAAACAGAGCTCGTTTTCTCCAGAAAAGCGGTAAATTTAGTAAGGAGAAAACTTTTGACTTGGTCCACATGCAGTGGGACTGAATTCGTTTTCATAATGGTCGTGTTGTCCACGCGGTGGCGATGCTCTCAGCTTCTTCTTCGACTTCTTCTTCTTGGGCGGTCGTAGGGCCAACTCGGGCGCCATGGTCGATGGCAGCTCCGAGTAAGATTGAATAATGATCGAATGGCCTCTAATGCTGCATTCGCAGTCTTGCAGAAAGTAGTGAAAAGGGCGTTGATGGAGCTCTTCACGAGCTGAAGTTGTCGATCACTAGGATCTAAACATATCGAGTACGAGCCAGTGTGGCAACACTAAAATATAAGCTTCTTAGCAGGTGCCCGTGATGCCGACCTGCGCGTTCGTGACGGCGCCCAGGCCGAGCCACTTGCGCATGGCGTTGACGATCGCCAGGTCGCGGTGCACGCGCGTGTACTTGCCGCCGGCGAAGCCTTCGACCGTGTAGCCGCACGAGCCCGTGCGGAAGGCCTTCTCGTAGCTGACGCTCTTGCTGCATGCCTGCCCGCCGGACGCGTCAAAGCCGTTCTTGCAGTCCGAGAGGCCGTCAGGGAAGCCCGCAGCGCCGTTGGCAAAGTACGTATACGAGCTCAGCACGACCTTGATGTGCCAGTCGGCGTCCGTCCGGCTGAAGAGCTGGGTCTCAAAGCTGCGGTGCTTCGCGACGTCCTTGTCCTTGATGAGCACCGAGCCGTACGCGCCCATGTCGCGCGTGATAGAGTCGGGGCTCTGCTGGTCGTGGTCATCGTTCTGCACGACGAAGCGCGAGGCCGGAAGCAGCCACGAGCCGCAGATCGGCATGTTCTTCGGATAGTCGGACGACCAGATCTTGAGCTTGGCGATGTCAGCCGTCGCAATCCCCGCGGCCGCGTACTTGGCGTCCAGGCCCTTGTAGAAGTTGTAGCCCGAGTCCGCATTGCACGCGAGCATGTCGGCGTCCGCAGGCCCAATGAGCACCTCGCCCCACATGAGAAAGTCGGAAGGGAGACTGTCACCCATAGCCGTGTTGAGCTGGCCGAGGATCGCGGCCGCGTCCGTGGGCCCAATGTGCTTAAAGGCGTCGATGCGGAAGCCGCTGAAGCCGACACCCAGCAGGTCCACAAAGTACTGCGCGATGCGCTCGCGCACGTACGGCTTGGCCGTGTTGAGGTCGCTCAGGTCCGAGAGCCAACCGTTCTGGACCTGGAACGCGTTCGTGTACGACTCGATGCTGCGCTCGCAGTGGAAGTCAGTGGGCGCAAAGGGCACGGCCGGGAACTCAAGCGTCGGCCGCGTGCCCGTAAACGTGTTGAGCTCATACTGGGACTTGTGCGTAAAGTACGGCGAGCCCTCAGCGCTCGCGAGCGCGCCCCACTTCTTGCACATCGAGTCACTGGGCGTCCTGTGGTTGGCGCTCACGTCGTTGCCAGCTCCAGTCATGTGGTTGACGACGGCGTCGGCGTATACGCGCACGCCGTTGGCCCGACACGTCTGGATCATAGACCGCAGCTGTGCGCGCGTGCCCATGCGCGAATGCAGCCGATAGCTCACGGGCTGGTAGACAAAGTACCACGGATTGCGCTCGCCGTACTGCGGCCACTTGTCCGAGAGCACGGCCTCCTGCGGCGGACTGATCTTGACGCCCAGGTACCCAGCCTTGCCGACAAAGTCTTTGCACTCGGCCTCAATGTCGGCGTAGGGCCAGCCAAAGAGGTCGACGATCGCGCCCTTCTGGCCGCCCGCCAGCGCCGCGGGCTGCGTCACGGCGTTGTTCTGCCACACAAAGTTGAGAGCGTCCAACTCGAGCGTCCACGTCTCGCTGGCGGACATGCATGTGACCTTGACGACGAGGTCTTTGGTCAGCGAAGTGTCCACCTTGAAAGTCGCGGAGAGCGACAACGCGCCATTGTACGAGTACGAACAGCTCGCGCCACTGGCCGCACGCAGGTTGGTGCTCACCCTCACGGTCGCGGACTTGCGTCCCTGGGCGTACACCACGTTGGCGTAGCCCGTGAGCGAGCGGTAGTCCTGAGCCGCCTGCGTCCAACCCGTGGTGTTGCGCGGCGGGGACTGCCAGATGCGCGCGTCGTCTGCGGCCGCGTAGGTCGTCTGCGAGGCCGCCGTGCAGTAGTCCGGGCCGTCAAAGTTCGCACACGAGCCGCTTGGGGGCGTGCTTACGGCGCTCGTAAGCGCGTACGTGCCCGCGGACCGGACGTTGTAGTTGGCGCCGCCGTTGCTGTCCCACGTGCCGCTGTTGTCGTTGAACGCGAACTGGAGGAAGGTCGCGGGTACCGGCAGGTCGAAGCGGAACCAGCCATCCTCCTTGGCGAACTGGACTGGGTCCGCGCTCTGCGTCATTTTAACCCCGGGCGTGGCGGTCCACAAGGCGCTCGTGCCGCTGGTGGTTGCGTAGTGGATGTTGGGCGTCGCCCAGCCCGTGCGGTAGTACACGTGGAGGCCCGTACCGTCGTCCCACTTGACGAGCGTTTGCGCCTGCGCAGCCAGGGCTCCGAGCACCAGGAGCGCGTGCACGAGGCCGACGGCGGACGGCGACCACATGCTGGGAGCGGTTGAGTTGATTTGGGACTTGGCGGTTTGGATGCGAGTGCCACACACGACGCAAAATGGATTGTGCGTGTCCGAGTGGTCATTGCGGCCAGCAGTCACGGCCTCTTGGTCTGCTGGTAGAGAGAGCCACTCGCTCACAATGCCTCGAACGGATGAATGACATCCGCACACACTCAGCAGCAGCTGGTGGCCACGAGCGCGTGTTGGCGCGACTGTCGAGAGAAATAAATCCCCTGATCGTCCTCAAAGCTTGAATTGAAGTGAATTGAGGCTGCTCGGCGTCTCGCTTGATTCACACGTTGCACGATGGAGATGGGGCGATGATTATCTTGAGAGCGCCAAGCGTGAGCAGAGCTGGGCGCTGTACAGCTGCGCAAGTGCACACGAGCAAGTGTTTGTTTGCTTGCACATGCACACGTGTCGGTTGCACAAGTGTCTGCTTCTGCTGAGTGTGCGCGGAGGGCGACGTCCCCAGCTGGTCTCGCAGCGCGGTCGCTTGTGGTGGTCAGGCACACATGTGTTCACCATTTTCGCAATTGCGAGCCATGACGGTGTCAGTATTTACGTAAATAGTGACTGTCAGTATTGTCTTGATGATGTCACTATATAGGAAACAGTGACTGTCGTTATGTGCTTTCTGGAATGAATGTCACTATTTCAAAAGTAGTGATACACACTTTTGCGTGAATTTCTTCTGGGAGGTGCTTGGAGAAAAACGGCCATGGTGGAGTGCGTCTGTCCACCGCGCACCCGCCACAAATCCATCGACGAATTGATGTCACTCGTGTGCTCATGACGCAGTGTCGGAATGCGCTCGGAAGCACATTTGCCAAACTGGATGTCTCTCGCATGACGAAACAATTTTGTTTCCGTGTGAATTTGAACCCACGGGCTGCTTAGAAAAAAAACAATATCAATAGGACTTCACAGCAATCGATCTGCAGACACAAGACACAAGTCTATCTTGCCCATTTCGACACACATGCTACGTTCAATTCAGCTTCGACAGCCCGAGTTTATCTAAGAAATCGGATTTGAGCCAATTTCAGAATTCAGCGAGGAGTTTGGAGTTTGCATGTGGATTCACAGAAAATTATCGTGGTTAGTGATCCGTCGTCTTTGCTATATATCCACTATCACAAGTTGACGAAGTTGACGTTGAGAGGCCTCGTTCAGGATGTCAGTGCGCCCATGTAATCCGTAGAGCAATAGCACCTGACTCAACATCATACATTCGCTTTGGAGCTCCTAGTGAACGTGTACAGTATGCGCTGGACGCTTCCTTCTTCAGCATTTAGCAAGTACGCTGGAGTTTGTAAATTACACTGTGGATTTCATAGAAATTTGACTGGGCCAGCGCGTATTCATCTTTGTAAATCGCAAAAACGAAAGGCACAAGTTAACGCCCAAGATGACACTGGGAGGCCTCGCTCAGGATGGCAATGCACAATAATCGTGGAGCAATAGCGCCTGACTTAATAGAATACATTCACTTGGAGCTCCAGATATTGTTCGGAGCTCTTAGCTTTGTGTGGCTGGTTCGTCAGACTGCAGAGGCAATAATATCTCCAATTGAACTTGTGGATTCGCTAAAGGTGGTAGGAATACTGAGGTTTGGTTGCAAGATAACATTTAGTACATGGAGGCGAGCCTCTGACAAAAAGCTTCGAGTGGCTGGAAAGAGGCACTAAAGGATATATGCCGAGTGGAGTGGGCTGTCAACATCAAGCAAATAAGACTCGGGAATATCCACAGTAAATAATAGTAGAAAAATTAACCTCGTATAACAAACCAATCACAGAGCTTACTAGTCTCGTTATTATCCAATCAGCGCCCAGGCTAGTCGTTTCATCCCTCGAAACTCTTGATTTTGCTAATAATAATATCACCCTGCCACAACCTCGGAAAGCCAGGCTTTCCACCCAATTCTTGGCTTCTCCACTGTTTCTTCTTCTTCTTTCTGCGTCGCTTCACTCGCTCCACGTCGCATGGTTCTCTTCAGCAGCCAGCCTTGTTTGTGGTCCTGCACCACCATCTCTCAATTCCCCATTTGCGCTGCCTCCTCCGCATCTCCACCAGACTTCCTTCCAGCTAACCTTCGAGGTCTTCTCTCAGCTGTCTCTCTCTCTCTCTCCAAGTCTCCAGAGCTATTCACGTGTTAACGTCCCAGTCCTTGGCCAACCCATGGTCGTGTCGTCCAACTCGAGTGGCTCGTTGTCGGAGCTCATCGCGAATGTGACGGGCGCTATCCTCCAGAACGCCACGACCGCTATCCACAATTCATCAACCGCTGTCAACTCGCTCGCACCAGTGCTCAGCAATGCGTCCCACGTAGCCGTGACCCCGAGCCCGGCTCAGCTCGCAGGAATCGCGGCCAAGAAGGCCTTCCTGGCCTTCATGCTGCGCAAGATCCACACGCTGCAGCTCTTCTTGCTGGCCGGCTACGGGATCATGTTCCTGCTCTGCGTGCTGCTCATCTCGTACCTGCGCTTCAACCGGCACGTGGCCTTCAAGGGTGATGAGAGCGCGGCCCGCAAGATCATCCTCCCCGCCTTCGAGCCGCTGCTGACCGTCCTCGCGATTGCCACGGGCGTCTACACGGCCTTCTTCTGCACGGCGCTCTGGACGAACCTGTACACATACGAGATCACCAAGCTCGCGACCGAGGTCTTCTACTCGGGTCGGCAGTTCGTCTTCCTCAGCGTCGTGGTCTTCATGCTCCAGTCCTCGGTCTCGGGTCCCGCGCTGCGCCGCTCGCTGGCCATCACGTTCGTGCTCTCGACGTACACAATCCCCATCGTGTGGTACATGGTGACGTACCGACCCGTGAGCGAACTCTACAGCGCTATCACAATCTCACGCGCGCTCATGCTGCTGCTGTACACATACATCTTCATCCGCCCCCCGGGGCGTGCGAGCAAGCGGACGCTTCGCGAGTTCTGCGTCTTCGCGTACATTTACTATGGCCTGCTCTTCACCTACAACGAACTCTTCCGGCAGAAGAAGCTTGAGGCCGGTTTCAACCTCACGTATGCCAACCTTCTCTGTGGTTCACTCTGTCCATTGGTCATCTGGCGCGTGCTCCAGGCTGACACAGAGCACTGGCGTGGCATGGGTCAGCGAGCCGTGGCGCTCCAGCGACTCTTTCGACAGAATCGCAACCTGCCGGAGCGCGTGTCATCCAAGGGTCTCCACGTGCTCATCGAGATGCACCGCAAGTACATCATTGACTTCGCCTACCTGGAGCTCAAGCAGCGCATCGGCATGGGCGCGAGCGCCATCGTGTTCAGCGGAACACACAAGTCCGCAATCCCCGTGGCTGTCAAGGTGTACACGCCCGTGGACTTCACCGAGGACACGGTGGCCGAGTTCTCCCAGGAGGCCGCTCTGTGTGGTGCTCTCCACCATCCAAACATTGTCAAGTTCTACGGCATGTGCGTGTGCCCACCAACGATCTGTCTCGTGTCCGAGCTCTGTCAAGGCAGCTTGGAGGACATCACCTGTGCGATTTCACGACGTTCGCAGCATCATAACCGCCAGCAGATGCTGCTCAACCTGGCCTATATGCTGGATGCGTCGCGGGCTGTAGCCTACATTCACAGTTTCTCGCCGCCGTTTGTGCACCGTGACATCAAACCAGCCAACTTCCTAGTGGATGCCGAATGCACCGTCAAGCTCACGGACTTTGGCGAGTCCCGTAGTCTGCCACGCGGCTGCATGGGCTCGGACAAGGGCCCAAGTGGCACAGCCTCGGGTACCAGCATCGGAGACAAGGTTGCCGCGGCCTACGCGGGAGCCACGAGGTCGAGTATGGTGCTCGCCACTGGCGCCAACTTGCAGAGGATGCGTGGGTCCACGGTCGGCCAGCCGGAGGACGCGGGTGTCCGCATGACCGTCAAGGGCACGGTGGACTACATGGCACCCGAAATCATCCAGGGCAAGGCCGGACAGGCGACCTACGGCGAGGCCGCGGACGTCTACTCGCTCGGGATCACCATGTGGGACATCCTCAACCCAGGCCGTGAAAAGTTCCCGACGTCCAAGAACAACCACTTCCTGGTCTTTGAGGGCGTGACGGCCGGCGAGCGGCCCGAGATGGACGCGCGCGTGCACCCGGGTCTGCGCGCCGTCATCGAGAGCTCGTGGCACGGCGACTCACGTCTGCGCCCCTCAGCGCAGAACATCGTGAGCATCCTTGAGGGCATCCAGGAGGAGCTCTGCGCGGCCTTCGCCATGGAGCTCGGCGACGAGCTCGAGGATGCGCTCATGGCCTCACGCAAGCAGACCGCGAGCCTTGTGGACCAGAGCTTCAGCGGGAACCATGCCATCGACGTCATGGAGCAGTCTCAGTACGTGAGCACTGTGAGCGAGGCCATCCGGCTGGGTAACGCGCTCATGGACGCCGGTCTGCTGCACCACCTCAAGCACGCGCGGCCCTTCGAAGGCTCGGACGCTAGGTTCTACTTTGACGAGAGCAACATCAACCTCTGCAAGCCACTCGTGGTCGGCGCCTACGATGGCAACGGCCGCGCAACCACGGCTACCATTACTGCCAAGGTTGCCAGTGGCCACGACAGCAGCGATGACGAGACCGTGACCGTGTTGGGCGCCTCGGGGGGCGTGCGCCGCTCGCGCCAGGTCTCGCATGTTACGAGCTCCACGAACGGCAACACCATCTCTGAGTACCTTCGCGGCGGCGGCGGAAGCTCGCAGTCTGACCAGCCCATCCTGGAAAACGGTCTGTGCGCCTGCAGCAAGCTAGGCCAGCGGCTCCAGGTGCCCAAGGCCAGTGGCGGCGTGCGCCGGCGCTTCCGCCGCAAGCACAAGGTAGTCGCCGAGGACAACGTGCTGGCCACGCGACTGCTGCACGACGACCAGAGCGCCGTCTCGGGCTCGACGGTCGAACGCTCGCGTTTTGACTCGAGCGAGTTTGACTACGTGGACGTGCATCATGGCAGCGTCATGCTCTGAAAGAGGAGTGCTGACCTCTGGCGGCTTGAGCCGGTGAGTGTGTGTCATGTTTTTTTCCCTTTTTATTTACTGTTGTCAGGTTTTACCTTTTATATACGTTCACAACATTTATTTGTCGAAATAAATATTCGACCACACTCCACGAGGAGCTTGGTCACACCACGTCTCAACTGACTGAGACCCGGTGTATGTGAGCAAGACAAGCAAGCTGAGGCCTTGTCGGTGGTGGAGACCGCTCCTAATGACAGTCTGCTGCTATGAGCTTTGGCTGGTGATCGTAGACTTCTTCTCTTCACACTTTCGCTACATTAACTTTAAAAAAATAGACAGCCTGGCCTTACCGAATCGAGTCGACTGTTGTTGTCCGTCAGTGCTGGGGTCGAATCGATCTCTTAACTGCCCACTCCACTAGCGCTTTGTCCAGCCCGAGCCCGATCCCCTGCGCCCGTCACCGGTAGTCGGCAGCCGATCGTCGTCCTCCTCGAGGATGGGCAGGTTGCCTCCCATCTGGAACGTGCCACGCTGCGGCTGCTGCTGGCCGCCCACTGAGAAGTCGCCGTCCGTGCGGTGCCCGCGCGTGTCGAACTCCCAGTCGTTCTCGTCGTCGTAGTTGGACTGGAATGAGAACTTGCTCTGCTCGGACGGCCGCGCCGCCGGGTCGTAGTGCTCGTCATCGCTCTCGTCCATGTCGTTGAAGCTCGGGCGCGAGTACGGGTCGAGCGAGAACGAGTCGTCCTCGCGCACGTGGTCCATGTGCTGCTGCTGATGCTGCGGGTGGTCCACACCGCCGCCGTCCATGATGAAGGGCGGGTCGTTCGCGTAGCCCAGCACGGCGCGACCGAGCGCGGGTGACTTGTGCGTGAGGAAATTGGACGACGACGCGCCCGTGTTGCTGCTGAACCGGTCAAGCGGTGTCGAGACCCCACCGCCGTGGCCGCCAGCGGGTCCTCTTCCTGGCTCGCGGAACGGGATGTTCTTGGTGTTTTCGCTCGCGCGGCGCTTCTTGATGACGCAGAAGAGCAGGCCGGCGAGAAGGATGAGGCCGCCGATGCCCAGGCCGACGTACAGGAAAATGCTGCCACCCGTGGTCGCTGGGAGCGCGACTTCAAGTGACGAGTACACGGCCATGTCGATGCGTGAGCCGTCGGTTGTGACCATCACGACGCGCGAGACGAGCATGTAGTCGCCCACCTCGGTGAACGTGTGGTTGGTCGAGTACGACGCGACGCCGTTCGTAAGGTTGTAGTTGTCGAACTCGGTGATGTCGACCGTGCCGGACGTGCCGCCGCTGTAGGATGAGCACGTGAGGCCAGTGTTGCGCCTGCAGGCGCTTACCACCGAGACCGGCACGACCGAGTAGATGCCCGTGCGCGGATCCCTCACGGCATCCGTTGTGGAAACCTCGGCGATGAGCGACGACGTGTCGGCTGAGAGTGTATCGATCTGCAGCGACCAGTCGATGTTGACGTTCTCGTCCACGAGCACCGTCTTCTTGGCGAGCGCGGCCTTCATGCTGCCGGGGCAGTTCTTGTCCGTGCGCACCGTCAGATCCTGGTTCACGCTTGGATCAAAGGGCGAAATATTCTTCGTGGCCCAGCAGTACGTCGTCTTGGAGTCCGAGACGATGTCCGTGGGCGCCGTGCCGACCACATCGCCCACCTGCACGGGGAAGAACGTGACGAAGTCGGCGCGCGAGTTGCCGCCGATGTTGATCACAATGTGCGCGAAGCCCGTGTACTTTCCGTCCTTGGGGATGATGATCTCCTGCGACCCGAACACGACGCTCTTGTCCACAAAGTTGTTGGGGTTGTTGCTCGACGAGAATGAGTTGCCGATGCCGTCGAGCGCCGTGAAGATGTCGCACTTGCCCCAGTCGCACATGACGACGTTCGAAACCGCGATGTCGTACAGCTTGGTCGCATTGGTGGCGCTGGCGGACGTAGCGTTCTTGAGCAGGTAGTCGGGCACGGGCGAGGCCTTGACCGGCACGGGGAACTCGAAGGCCGCGTCCTTGAACGCGTCGTCGATGCGCACCGTGTACTTGACGTACACGAGCGTGTTCTTGGTGATCTTGTCGGCGATCTCGACCGAGATCTTCACGGGGCACGGCGTGCCCACGTCCGCGACGAGGATGTCGTTATCGTCGCTGGCCGGGATCTTGCTCGTGTACTTGTCGGTGATGTAGTAGCAGTATGTCGTGCGCGCATCGTGCTTGTACTTGGGCCTGTGGACACGGGCGGTGCGTCAGCCGCAGTGTTCTTATAATATACACACACATATATATCGAGACATTGAGGGCCACACAGGCGTGCATGGGCACGTACATGGCGACCGGAGCGCTGAGTCTGCAAAGAGCGCTTTGTACTCGGCCGCTGGCTCAAGTGAGTGAGGCACAAACACCTGATTGGCCTCATCCGTCGAGTCAGCGCGGGGCCGTCGATCTCGCCAGCATAACAACAGCACGTCAACTCAATTTATTGGCGGCACTGATTTACCAAAACAAGGTGAGTTAGAGTGTTAAATGCGTTTAGAAATTCCTTCAACTGCACCGTGTTTTCGTAAAATATGGGGAAAAAGTGACGTGTTATGGGAAAGAAGGGATTTAGGACGAAGATGATTGGCTCACTGTGAACAATCAGCAAGCAAACAGGAAAGAATACGCCCATGTGGCCCACATCACGGAAACTATATAGCGTACAGTAGTGCATATCATTAGGTTCGAAAAAAGTGACCCTTCCTTTTTTGTTGCGACAGTTGATTTACGATGTGTGGATGGCACTCGTCTGCAGGCTTAAGCGATGCAAACGTCCACTTGTTGGCTCTATTCAGCAGAAAAAGGTCGCAATGCAATCTCTATCATTGAGCATCTTTAGTGCCTCTAATGTGTTTCGCTAATGTAAAAACGCCTTTGATGAGTTTTGTGGATTTGGTTACCCTAAAATCTGTGTTAATTGAGACACCAATGTGCCAAATAGAAGTCTGTCTCAATTGGCAAAGGGAGCACCAGGATTGCTGCTGTGCGAGATTCCTGTTGCGGGCTGTTGCTATCAGTTGTTGGTGTCAAGTCATTGTCTGAGCAACAATCATGACAGCGTGGTAGATGCGCATACTAACTTGTATTTTTCGAGCGCTCTTGCTTTCCTTTTTTTTGCATCATTTTGCATGTGCCTCAGAAACCACCTTAATAGAAGGATGTCTCAATTAAAATTTGTCAGAATTAACACAAATTTTCTTCCCCTTCCGCTAAAGTTCGCATAAAGTTCGCATTGTCGTGCAACCCACTTGACTTTTCAGTAGCCACCCGACTTTACTGACTCCCACGTCTATTTCCCTCCCATTAATCCGATAATACTAGTATACTTCACACGCTCTCTGCTACCTTCTCATACGGACCATACCTATTTGTTTGGGGACCTGCTTCTTTTTCTTTGAACTACAACTCTCTTGGTTTCAGTATGTTGGCCGTTTTGCCTTTTTTGCGCTTCTGTTGTCTGTTGTAGTTGATGAGACCGCGACGCGTTCTTTACGCTGGCGTTCCCGATCACTTCCTTCCGTTGGTAGGCGATAGCAGACGGCAGCTCATATAGCTCAGCGCATGGGCGACATGGGCGGCATGCGGCGGCGGCCCTCCCCCCTGCTAATACTAATGTTAATAATCATATCAGCCGCTCTCTTCACGAGCGCGACGCCCATGGCGGACAACAGCACCAGCAGCGACGGCGACGCGACGCTCATGCGCTGCTGGAAGGTGCAGGCGACCGCTAGTGGCGAGCAAGTGCTCGCGACGACCTCCGGCGCAGCCTGCGCCGTGAGCGTCGAATTCCCGCTCGTGACGCTGCGCTTCGCGCCCAACGAGACCATCCCGGTGTTCTGGACCGCGCGCCTGCTCTCGAGTACGCAGACCACGAACGACCTCAAGATGAAAAACCCGCCCGTGGCGACGCTCACGAGCACTCCGGACAACAGTGGCCAGCTCATGCAAATCTCGGCGACTCAGGTGCGCGTGTGCACGTCGCGGACCGCGTGCGACCCGACGACTGCCACGAGCGTGGCCACGTCGGCGCTCCAGTCGGGGAACTTCCCGGTCTCCGGCGGCTCGATGTTCTTCCAGGCGCTCAAGGAGATCAGCGTCGCCAAGACGGGATCGTACGTGATCGTGGCGCAGGTGCGCATCACAGACGACGTCGACCCGACCATCTCGTACTATTACTCGGCGTTCAGTGACATTTTCGTGATGAGCGACACGAAGCAAACTGCGTACGTACCGTCACTGATAACATGTTGAGTACCAGGAGCTGTGGAGGAGAACTCATTATATGCTTGTGTGGTGGCTATTCTGCAGGGTGTATGATCGGAAAACGACGTACTGTCGACGCAGAGCGCAGTCCACGGCCGCGACGACGCTGCTCAAGTCCGATGTGATCGCCGAGAGCAGCAGCTGCGAGCTCCAGGTCGCGGTCACGAGCGCAGACGTGACGCAGCCCAACACGACTCTGACTGTGAGCTGGGAAGCCACGCTAACACGAAACGCGAGCAAGGACATCCGCTTCCCGACACCGCTTACGACTGTCGACGTCAACGCGGACAAAAACTACTACGAGATCGTAGGCTCGACGGTCAAAGTGTGCAAGAAGGGCGTCCAGTGTGACGAGTACAGCTCTAGTGACGAGCTCGAGCCGGTCACGGGATCGACCATCCACTTTGGCAACTTTACGAATGGCGTCGCCAAGTTCAATGTGGACCTCAAGCTGCCGTCTACGGGAATGTACGGCGCGTTCACCCAACTGGTGCTAGCGGCACCCAACGACCGGCGATTCGACGTCACAACGTACTTCCAGATCGTCGTCACGGACGAGAATGCCGGAAAACAGGTCAGCGACGAGCAGTACGTGATGGGCAACGGTGCGTTTTACTGCTGGCAGGAGGTGGGACTCGCAAATTCAACAAGCACAGTCGCAACGACCAGTGTCATGGCCATGGCGAAGAACGACGACTGCCCGTACGAAGTGGACATGGCGATCTCGTCGTCCGCGATCACCACAACGGAGGTGATGACCGTGGATTGGACCATCAAGCAGCGCAGTTCGTACTCGAAGACAAAGTTCAGCAACGGAGTCAATATCACGACCGTGTACGACGCCGCAACGAAAGCGTATGTAAACCTGCCGCAGTCGGCCTTGTATCTCTGCAACACCACGGCCTGCACCCCGTTTTCAGCACAGAAGCAGCTGGTAGTCGCGGCACCCGCGACCAACTTTGATGACGGCGTGGCGCGCTTCACATCCCAAAACATTTCGTTTCCAACGGCAGGCAACTACACGATCTTTGTGCATGCAGTGATGGCGAACGGCGACAGCATCCGGTTCGACAGCGCAGCGTTCGCGAGCCTCGCGGTTGCAGCACCAGCCATCGCATCAAAGAAAGGATCCAGCATCGGCACGATCATCGGCGTGGTAGCCGCTGTGATTGGCGCCGTGCTGCTCGTGCTGCTTCTCGTGATCTCGACCCGGCGGTACCTGGCCAAACGGCGAAAAGAGCCGACTTCAAAGGCCACGGTGTTTGGCTTCCGCTCGCACGCACTCGAGTCGCCCCAGCGAGGAGACCTGCCAACCGCGTCGCGCGAGTCCAACATGTCGGACACGTCGTTCATGTACGTCAAGGCGGCGCCGTCGCCCCTGGAGGACATCCGTGCCAACTCGCTCTCGTACGACCCGTACTCGCGAACGAGCTTCAACGAACTGGCGGTCGACGACGCAAACTACACGTTTGCGCTGCCCGTGAGCCCGGAGAAGTACGCGGACCCGGTCGCTGAGCCGCTGACGTATCGAGTCTGATCGTATCCCCACCCACCTACTAAGTATTTTTTTGTCATCCCCCAACACACCCACACACATCGCCATCGCGAGCCAAGCAGCACGAGGGCCCATCGGAGGCACTCTGGTTGTCTATTTCTTTTCCAGCTGGAAGAGCACAGCGCCACGTGATAAGCACTCGTCAGTCAATACAGCTGCAAGCACACGCACTTGCTTCGTCGTGTCATGTCGATTCGAAGCCTCTCGTGGGAAAGTGGCCGTCTCGTCGGCGTTAGGCGACGACCTCCTCAAGGACCTCTTGCTTCTGTCGACAGAGCAGTGATGAGAACGTGGTTTTTGACTTTGTAAGGAGTGAGTGGTTTTTGTTTGTACCGATGTTTGCCAAAAGATTGAAAAGAGGAAAATTGACTAAACATGGCAAAAGAGACAGTCGGGATATTATTTACTTTCAGCAAGAAAACAAAAAGAAAGACAAGAAAATGAATGCCGCAAGAAATAGTGAGCGAACGACGCTTTGCTGCGAGTTACTAATACAGCACATGCTTGTGCGTGGCATTCGTGCCCTAAATGGATCATGCATACTCGAGCACTTCAAGATCAAAATCAAGCAAATCAAGAGATATTATACCGTAGCATTTCGATAAAATATCGATGTATGTATACAATTGCAGCCAACAAGAAAACACGTATTTAAGCAAGGAGGAGATGCGTGAAAATAGATGTTGGAGTGTATACCAGCAGTATACATCCATTCTCTCTCTTTTCAATTGCACCCAATATCTCTCTATCCGGCATATGTATACTATGTTGTACATATGTTTACTTCTAGTAGTCAAGCGTGTCGTACAGCGATAAAATAGAAGTGATTGCCGCATGCAGTGTCCTCACACTGAAAGCTGCGTATCGAGCCACGCTGTCAACAACTTTCGAGGTGACAGAGAATGCCTTTTCTGGACTAGCAGTGCACCAAAAGGCCAGGTATACAGATGGTATACACGAGGGGAGAGAGAGGCACCTGGAACGATTACATGTGGTGCTGAGTATGACCATACTGAATCCCATATGTATCCGAGTTTCCTGAGTGAGTCCACATTCACGCATGCGCCTATCTCAAAATGTCAGCGTCTCAAAAAACCCAAAGCCTAAAATCCCAAATCAAATTTCGCCTTTCTCGTTTTCCAATCGATGCATTGGTAGAAATATCAAGTTTACATTTCTAAACATGAAATTTGGAGTCGAATGATGAGTTTCTATAAAATAGAATTTGAGCTGACTTTTCAATTAATCGAAAATCCACGCGCTCTTTTTTATCCGGATCGCGCCTGTCGCCCACCACCATTTCCGGGAGCCGACCGACATGTGGGCTGGCGAGTGGCTGGCTGTCGCAGTGCCTCTGTGTACGAACGCGGTGTCTTTCCTGTGTCGTGTACCGCCACGCGCGCCTTCTCCTCCTCTTGCTCAGTCGGCAAGTTGTCCGCCAGCGCCCAAGTCCCGGCCTCTCAACCGTAGCTCTTCGCATTCTTCGCGTCTACTGAACCATGGCCGACGCGCCGCCCAGCACCCCCAAGCAGGCCTTCGTGCGCATGGAGGACGCCACGGACACGTCGCTCCAGCAGCGCGTGCCGTCGCGCCGGTCGTCCGTGCGCTCGTCCGCCGAGATCATCGCGGCTACGACCGAAATGCGCCAGCGTATTGAGAGCCGCAAGCAGGCGCGACGCGCCAACAAGTCCAAGCAGGCGGCCGCCGAGGGCGTGGCGCTCACGCCCGCTGAGAGTGCCGACGAGGCCAAGCGCGAGCTTGTGATGACGGAGCACAAGATGGGCGTCGCCGAGCTCGCAGCCGAACTGCTCACGGACGTGGAGCACGGCATGAATGCCGACAACGTGGACATGCGGCGCGAGACCGAGGGGCTCAACCAGCTCACGCCGCCCAAGAAGGTGCCCGAGTGGCTCAAGTACTGGCGCGAGCTCACGGGTTTCTTCTGCCTGTTGCTCTGGGCCGGCTCACTCATGTGCTTTGTGAGCTACGCGATCCAGTACTCGGTCGACAACCTGTACCTGGGCATCATCCTCGCGCTCGTTGTGCTCATTACGGGCTCGTTCTCGTACGTGCAGAACTACAACTCGAGTAACCTCATGGAGTCGTTCAAGAACATGATGCCGACGCTCATCACGGTCGTGCGCGAGGGCAAGTCACAGAAGATCGACGCGTCGCTGCTCGTGCGCGGCGACCTCGTGGTGCTCAAGGGCGGCGACAAGGTGCCCGCAGACATCCGCATCATTGAGTGCTCGGACGACCTCACGGTCGACAACTCATCGCTCACGGGCGAACCCGAGCCGCTCAAGCGCATCCCGCAGTGCACGGACGAGAACCCGCTCGAGACGAAGAACCTATGCTTCTTCGGCACGTTCATCCCGCAGGGAAGCGGCCGCGGCATCGTCGTCAACATTGGCGACAAGACCGTCATGGGCCGCATCGCGCGACTTGCGACGTCCACGGTCGTGGACCAGACGCCCATTGCCAAGGAGATCGACCACTTTGTGCACGTGATCGCACTTGTGGCCACGATTATCGGGCTCTTCTTCTTCGTCGTCGGCTTCCTCATCGGCACGGACTTTGTATCGAATCTCGTGTTCATGATCGGCGTCATTGTCGCGAACGTGCCCGAGGGCCTCCTCGCGACGGTCACCGTGTGTCTGAGCCTCGCAGCCAAGCGCATGGCCAGCAAGAACATGCTCGTTAAGAACCTCCAGGGCGTCGAGACGCTCGGCTCCACCACGTGCATCTGCTCGGACAAGACGGGTACGCTCACGCAAAACGTCATGACCGTGGCCAACGTCGTGTATGACAACAAAATATGGGACGCAGAGTGCTCGATCACGCCTGTGGGCAGCTACAACCTGGGCGATGAGTCGTACCAGCGGCTTCAGCGCTGCGCGACGCTCTGCAACAACGCGGTCTTTGACGAGGAGTCCAAGTACGAGAAGGTCTTCCAGGGCGCCGGCGAGAGCCTTACGGTTTCGCGAGGAGCTTCGCTACCAATCCGGAGCCCCGAGGGCCGAATGAACTGGGAGACCATTGGCGACGCGTCCGAGTCGGCCATGATCAAGTTCTGCCAGGACAAGAAGGATGTGATCGAGTACCGCGCCGAGAACCTCAAGGTTAAGGAGATCCCGTTCAACTCGAAGAACAAGTATCAGGTGTCGATCCACAAGCAGCAGAACGACGACACGCTCCCACTCGTGCTCGTGATGAAGGGCGCGCCCGAGCGGATCATTGCGCGCTGCCAGAGTGTCCTGATTGGCGGCCAGGAAGTCCAACTGACCCCGGAGCGACTGGCGGAAATTGAACACTTGCAACTCGAACTCTCGAAGCGCGGCATGCGCGTGCTGGGCTTTGCCGAGAAGATCCTGGACCCAGTCAAGTACCCCGTGGACTACAAGTTCAACACGGACATCCCAAACTTCCCCCTGGGCGAAAAGGACGCAGACTACACGTCGATCCCGCAGCCGGACCCGAAGGCCGAGGAGCCGCTGTGCTTCATTGGCCTCATGGCGCTCATCGACCCGCCGCGTGCTGAAGTTCCGGGCGCTGTGGAGAAGTGCAAAACCGCGGGCATTCGCGTGATTATGGTCACGGGCGATCACCCCGTGACCGCCAAGGCCATTGCACACAAGGTCGGAATCCTGTGGGGCCCCACGCGCGAGGACATTGAAGAAGGCAACGCCAGTCGTGGCCTTGTCCCCGGCAGCATTGGGTATGAGGACCCAGCGACCGCGCCAGCAATCGTCGTGCCCGGCTGGGACATTAGTCTGGACACGCCCCAGGAGGAGTGGGACCGCATCCTGGACCACTCGCAGATCGTGTTTGCGCGCACGTCGCCGCAGCAGAAGCTCATTATCGTGGAGAACTGCCAGCGCCGCAAGGAAATCGTTGCGGTGACTGGCGATGGCGTGAACGATTCGCCGGCGCTCAAGAAGGCGGACATTGGCGTGGCCATGGGCATCATGGGCTCGGAGGTCTCCAAGGAGGCGGCCGACATGATCTTGCTGGATGATAACTTTGCTTCGATCGTCAGCGGCGTCGAAGAAGGTCGCATCATCTTTGACAACCTGAAGAAGTCCATCGCGTACGCGCTGGCAGCCAACATCCCGGAGCTCGTGCCGTTCCTGCTTAACATTGTGCTGCGCATTCCGCTGCCGCTCACGACCGTGCTCATGCTCGCGATCTGCCTGGGTACTGACATGGTGCCAGCCATCTCGATGGCCTACGAGAGTGCCGAGAACGACATTATGGCTCGCGCGCCACGTAACGCGGCTGTGGACCGACTTGTGACCAAGAAGCTCATCTCGTTTTCGTACCTGCAGATTGGCATCATCGAGGCTGCAGCCGGCATGTTCACGTACCTGGTGGTCATGAACGACTTTGGGTACCCGCCGTCCGTGCTCCCGGGGCTCGGCATGGGTACGAACTTTGGTCGCCAGGTGATGTGGTGCAAGACGACAGGCGGTGAGTTTTGCACTGCCGGCGGGCGCCACAAGAACGATGAGGGGCTCTGGACGGCGCTGGGGCTGAGCGAGACGCCTGTGTGCGAGAGCGAGTTCAACGCGACGATCCCGACCGGCGGCTCGATCTACGACGCGCGGATCTTTTGGGCACCCAACCACGACGGCAAGGTGCACGACTGTCAGTACGCGCTCGCGAACTTCAAGGGTGCCAAGTCCAAGCCCGCGGGCTATGACCGGCTAAAGATCGCGAGCTACGGTGGCTACACGGCTGACCAGGACGTCGTGACGCTGCAGTCCATGGAGGCGGCCTGGAGTGCCGGCTACCGCCCGTACTACCCGATGCGCGCACGCCGGTCGCACTTTTTCAACAAGCACTGGCTGCGCTGGGACGTGCGGGACAAGGACGCCGAAGGGTTCGACCCTAAGCTCGTGGACGACGTGTTCATGAGCTACCAGCCGTTGGGCGTGTTTGGGATCACGAATTCGGGCAACACGAAGGACACGGTGAAGGCCCCGAGCCCGGCCAAGAAGGCCTTCAAGGACGCTGAGGTGGAGCTTATGTCGCTCAACGGCAGCGTGTCAGCCACGCAGAGCTTCACGCTCTCGCAGAGCGTGTACCGCGAGGGCGTGCTTGTGGCCGTGGCTTCCAGTGCGGATGGCAAGCCGTCGTGCACGGGTGACGCATGCCTGCTCGATTACCGCGCGGGCTTCACGTCCGAGGCCGACGACACGACGTTCTCCAACATCATGTCGCGCATGATGCAGGCCAAGGCGCTGGCCGTGACCCAGACGGCGTACTTTGTGGCGATCATCGTGTCCCAGTGGGCAAACCTGATCGTGTGCCGCACGCGACTGCTCTCGATCGTGGACCAGGGTATGGACAACAGCGTGCTCAACATGGGCATCGTGTTCGAGACGATCGTGGGCGTGGCCTTCTGCTACGCGGGCTTCCTGCAGGGCGTGTTTAGAACCGATGCGATCCGCTTGACCCACTGGTTCTGCGCCATGCCCTTCTCGCTCTTCATCTTTGCCTACGACGAGACGCGCAAGTTCATTCTGCGCAAGACCTCGCGCTCGTACGTGGACAAGAAGACGGGCCGCATCTTCCGCGCCAAGGGCTGGCTCGAGGAGAACACGTACTACTAGAGCTAGACAGACACACAAGATAGATATGCAGGTGCCAATACATTGCATTGGTGATACAAGTGCTGTTGTTTTGGTGAGTGAGTGAAGATAAGGTTATATTTCATCACCATCATCCCCTGCCGGGTAGTGAGTGGTGGTAAACATACACATATAAATTATTAATACTTGGCCTCACTGTGCACTCGTATATTCTGACGGAAAATAGATGAGCCCATAGTGGGGCCAAGTAAAAAATGTTATCGAAGACATCCATCGAAGATATCTGCTGAAGTATCCGCAAGCACTCCTTCACGCACTCGCGTGAGCTCCCGAAGCTCTGGCCGGATCTCGTGCATTCCGTCTTCCCAATGCAGTCATCGATCCGCTGGCGGTCGGCAAACAAACGCTGCAGCTTGACACCAAACTAGCGCAAGTGCTCGACGCGACCAAAAGTGAATCTGTAACAATTGAGGCGTCAGCGGTTGAGAACTAATCTCTAGCAACCTTTGCGAATATATGAGACCTTCCTAGTTCGTAGCCTCGGCTATGAACTACCATAGGAAGGTCTCACATATATATTTGCACTTTTTATTGACCAATCAGATTTTCAAAGCTCAGTTTAGCGATTGTTGATGGTAAATTGACACTAGGGTATTCGACTAAAAATCTGGGTTTCGGAGCTTTGGCATGTTGCGTCCAGCCTCTTGGTTGTATACTGCTCTCTCGCTGTAGTTGGAAATCCAATGCTTGCTTGGAGCATTGCGGCGGGATACAGCGAGCAAGCGAACAATAGCATTGCCAAAAGTTCTCTTGTTCAGTCGAAGTTTTCGAAAGTCCCTTGGAGACAGTGCAGCCACACGACATTAGGCACGCAGCCTCAAGCTTTTGTTGCTCTACTTGGCAGCATTGTCCGCACGTCATGTGCTGCCATTCTCATTTGTGCTTCCCGGCCTTATATATTTCCACTTGTTCGTATATTTTTTCTTAGGATTCGTGCCATACAATCATCAATCAATCAGCCCACAGCCAGGCTTCAACACACGAAATGCAAACACAACAACTCTCTTTCGCTCTCTCTCTAGGGCTCCTCAATGAGCCCGAGCTGGGAGTGGTCGTTGATGAGCGAGTCGCGCAGCAGCTTGGAAGCCGCCGAGTCGTCGCCAAGCATCTTGCGGAAGCCCGAGTAGAAGTCGACGGCGAGGTCCTGGGACACGACCTGGCCCGCGGCGTTGAAGACGTATGTGGTGGACGTATCGTAGACCACCTCCTTGCCCACGAGCTGCTGGACCAGCGCCGCGTCCGACAGGATGTGCGGGAAGAGGTGCTCGAGCGTCGCGCGGTCGAGCTTGACCTTGAGCGTGCCCTGGGCGACCAACTCGATGCCGTTCTCCTCGCCGTTGTCGCGGATCTCGGCGCCGACCATGGCCACCTCCATGGCCGAGTGGTAGAGCGCGTAGCGCTTCCACTGCTCGTAGACCGTGGCCACGCCGTACCCGTCGCCGAAGCGCACGTCTTCGTCCATGTAATTTTTGAGGAAGCCGACCTGGAGGTCGTGGGCCTCCAGCACGGCCGCGTTGCCCGCGTCGGGCGTGTGCAGGCCGCGGCCAAACATGATGTAGTACTGCTCCACGGCCTTGGCCAGTGGGCCCGTGAGCGACGTGCGCGAGCTCCAGAGCTTGGCGTCCTGGAGCGAGCGGGCCTCCGCGAGCGTCTTGAGTGCCTCACGCAGCTGGAGTTTGGAGGCCTCGAGCGCCTCGAGGGACTGGTAGCGCTCGTGCGCGCGGCGCTCGGTGAGCGAGACGAGGGTTGTGCTGGGAATGGTGCTCACGGTCGCCATGGCTTGGGAGTCTTGGAGTCTTTGAAGAAGCTGGAGCTTGGAGCTTGGGCTGGCGGATTGGAAAGTGAGAGAGAGTTGGGCCCTGACCTCACTCGTATCAGCCTGACCTCACTGCGCGCGCTGACAGGACCGAGGGAATGGAGTCGTGAGCCTGGCTGCCGCGTCGCGCTGAGACAAAATGGGAAGCAGCAGAAGAGCTCTTCTGCTTCTGTTCGCATTCGATGGGTTGCGAGGCGCGAATGCGAGAGATGTCAGCAAACGCAGAAGCCCACCATCCAGTAAGCAAAACTGGCGACACCGTGGACCTCGGAATTGACTTGTGAGCAACTGATCATGGAAGAATGCTTTACTGTACTGAAGGATACATCTTTTTCTTACAACGGAAGACTTGACGTGAGTGAGATTGAGCGTTTGCTAGATTAGTTGGGTTTTTTTGCTCTGAGACTGGGACTGAGCAGTGGGGAAACTCGTGAAATAATTCACTCAACGAATGAACGAGTCGCGCAATGGTCTCTCTCTCGTGGTGGTGCATTCTGTGCGAGTCCGTGTAGTGGTCGACTCGAGGCTATACAAATATGAAAAAATGAAAAAAATAATAGTGGGCGCGCAAAAATTAGCGTGGCATCACCGCAGAGTTCCTAGCTCTTTTGAGACTGAGCGCTGTTAATTTTGTTGACAAACCTGTAAACACATGAGTCAAGCACGTTTGGTCTCATACCTGCTTTGTTCAGCCAAGTTCACAGCAGGTCCCAAGCTTGCTTGACTTGTTCACATTTGGCCTCGGCCAGTAAAGCACTGACTGCGACACGGCGTGAACAAGCCATAACAAAATTCACTGCTCACGCTGGTCCCAGAGCCGGTCTGCCTCCACCCTCGTCCTATTGGCATCTTGCTCCTCGCGAGCGTTCATGGATATTCCAGGAAAATCCTTCTTATGAATACGTCTTATATGTTTTTCTTTAAAAAAATATTTAAAAGATAAATATTCTTGAAAGTATATAAAGAGGTAGAACCCAGCAAAATAAACAGGTAAAACTCATGCCACTTATTCACCGCCTCCTCTACGTGAACTCACTCACAGTCCACAACAGTCAACCACAAACTCGCTCGAGACGTCGGTTGTCGACCTTGTCCTTGCGGCGAAAGCGCTTTTGGCGAGTCTTGTGACGAGTCTCTCTTGCTGAGGTGGACACTTGGAGGACTTGGGAGTCCTCCATCACACACAGGCGTCTTCATGTGTCCAGCACTGACGGACAACAAACAAGACGATTCGATTCGGTAGACCCAGGTTGTCTATTTTTGTTGATCAAGAGAAAGAGAAATGTCTTCGACCACCAGAGTTCACAACAATAAACTGCTATTGGGAGCAGTCTCCTCCGTAGAGTTCGTCCACAAGCGAACAAACGTCGAGCAAGTCCACGCGATTGGCAAAACATCATCATCAGGGACTCGTTTCTCCTCCAGTAACTCAATAGATAAAGATATATATATTGACCCGTGCAAGGCTCAAAACTGTTCCCATGCAAACAAAAGTCTCTACGACACCCGCGCTGGATTGTTCGACGTCCTTGTCGCTCGCTTCACGCGCTCGCTCCGATCGCCGTACTGCACCACGTAGCACTCGTTCTCATATTGCAGCTTGACGGCCTGCGCCATAAGCTCCGTCATGTGGTCGTTCATCACCATAATCTTCTTCTCCTTCTGCTGCACGAGCTGCATGAGCTCCTTCACGCGACGCCCCGAGCCGTTGCTACCCGTGGGCGTTGTACTGGGGCTGCTGCTGTGGTGATTCTGGTTGCCTCGACTCATCTTCACGCGAAGCTCGTCAATCTCGGCGTCCTTCGTCTTCACGAGCGACGAGAGCGAGTCGATCTCGTCCACGAGGCGCTTCACCTCACCCTTGGACAGCTGGCGCTCCTTGATTCTCGAGTTTTCTTCCAGTAGTTCACGAACCCGGACCTTGAGCTTCGCGTATTTGCGTTCCCACTCGTCGTCGCCAATGAGCTTTGCACCGCCACTCATCGCATTATTACCAACAGCAACAGTTCTCTTCTCGCGCAGTCGGCGGTTCTCGAGCTTCAATCTTGATACTTCCTGATTCATCTGTTCGACTTCCGTGTCAAAGTCGCTCGCGTCCAGTTCGTAATGCTGCTGCTTGGTCTTGATCGCCGACTCCAACGTCTTCACAGACGCCTTCAAGTCTTTCACCTGAGCGCTCAAGTCCGCAATCAGAGTCTCTTTACTCAGGATCAGCGCATCCTGGCGCGACTGCTTTGCCTGGTAGCTCTGGACAAGCTCGAAGACGTGCAGGAGCTCTTTGCGCACTACTGTGTCCTTCGATCTCGCATCCAATGATCTGTCAGCGTCACCAGTGAGATTGAGCTTTCGCAGCTCACGCTTGATCGTCGTCTTCGTCTCCAGCTCGTCAGCCTTCAGCGCAGCGACCTCGTTCACCAGGTTCTCTTCTCGCTCCACAATCTGGTCGTACTTCCTCTGCAGAGATGTCAATCTGTTCTGAAGCGCCGACTCATAGTCGCCAGGTCGCTCCGAGCGGCGCATGCCTCGCTGTTCCATGTTGAGATCGACGAGACGCTGTCGATTTTCGCGGCGCAGCTCACTTAGCTCTTCGTCCTTCACAGCGAGCTGTTGCATGTGGTCGCTGTTCGCGCGACTCACCGCAGCGAGCTCGCTGTCCTTGTCGTCCAGCTTGTCTAGCTGGTCTTGGGTCGCTTGGTGCAGCGCATCGATGATCTCGTCCTTCTTTTCGAGCTGGCGAATAAGCTCGTCAGTGTCGCGACGGAACGATTCGACCTCGACTTTTTTCTGCTCCAGCTCTTGAATGTGGCGACCGATTGCTTGGTTCAAGCGACTGATCTCGGGATCCTCCGAGTTTTTGCGCTCTTCGTTGGCGCTTCTCATCGCTGCCAGCTCGTCATCAGCCCTGCTCAGTTCCTTCTCGAGCAAACACTTCTCGGAGTTGACCGTATCGCGCGCACGGGTGAGCTCATCGACCTGAGACTCGAGCTTGCGACGCTGGATCTGGAACTCGCGCTGCAGCTGGTTGACCGACGAGCTCGTCTGAACCGCAGCATTTCGACGAGCGAGTGCGCTTTCCCCACCGCGCTCATTGAGGACGCGCTCCCACTCTTCGTTCTGCTGCTGCTTCTCTGCAAGTTCATGTCGAAGAGTAGAGATTTCGTTCTCAAGTCCTTCGCATCGGCTCTGCAACGAGCGGGTCTCGCGTTCCTTCTGGAGCTTCTCGTGCAAGACGCCCTGTTCTTTCGCGATCTGCTTTTGCTCGCTCGCCTGTAACTGTCGTCGTAGTTGCTCGTTCGCCAGTTCAAGTTCACGCGCATGGTCTCTCGTTGCTCGCAAAGTCTTGGCGTTGTCAGAGACCTGGTTGTTACCAGCGTAATTTTGGCTCCTTAATTGCTGCGCAGTGTGCTGCTCCCGCTCAAGGGTGACCTGGAGGTTGGCAGCATGCTCTTCCAGTTCAGCAATCGTCGTGGCACTGTCAGCATTCTGTCCAATCATGTCGATCTTGAGCTGCTCATGAATGTGGTGGAGCTCGTTGTACTGAATTTCGAGGTTCTTGGCCTCCTCGAGAATGCTTCTCTGAATGTTGATATCGTGATTGAGCGTCTGATTTTCGCGTTCCATGTCATGGTATCGCTCTTGGAGCTCATCCAACGAGTTCTGCGCACTCTGCAGCTGGTTCAACAAGTCGCTCACTTCAGTGTGGTGGTGCTCGTCAACCTCATCCAGCTGAGCCTGGAGTTGGTGGGCTTTGTCTTCTTCTTCGTGCACGCGACTCATCAGCTCGCTCTTGTAGCGCTCGTACATGGCGGACAAGTCGTCAAGAGCGCGCTGGTGCTCAAAGACGTTGGTATTCTTGTCGCTCAGCTGGATGTTCTCCAGCGCGCGCTTCTCACTGTGCAGCGTCTCAACGTCGGACTTCAAGCGCACAGTCCAGGCGTTCGCAGTCTCCAGCTCACGCTTCAGTTGGCGGTTTGTAGTCTCCAGACCTTGGATCGTGGATTGCAGATCGCGCAGCTGCTGCTGACCTCGAGTCATCTGCTCGTCACGCTGGCGAAGCTCGGTACTTAGCTTGTTCAACTGTGCCTGGGCGTCCTGGTTGTTCATCGTCGCATTCTGCTCCTGTGACTGCAATCTCTCAGTGGCTTCCTTCATCAGACCTTGCAGCTTGGCTTCCAGTGTGCGCTTTTCCTTGTCGAGACGATTGGATGCCTCCACAAGCTCGATCTTCTCGCGGGCAGCAGCGCCCAGCTGGAGCTCCAACGTGGCCTTCTCCGTCGCCAGGTTCATCATGCTCCGACTCACTTCTTCCTTCTCAGAGTAGAGGGAGCGAATGGTCTGGCGGTGTGCACCCTCCTGCTTGACAGCGCGCAGATGATACTCATTTACTTCCTCAATCTTCGCGCTCAGTTCAGTCTGCACGCTCTCGAGCTGGCGTCGGACCTCAAGGTTCTGTTCTTCTAAATGGAGACGTTCTTGCTGCAGCAGCTCCACTTGCTTTGTCGTCTCGTTGTTGGGCGACAAGTAGCTGTCAACCTGCTCGCGTAGAGCTCTGTTCTCCGTGTCCTTAAGCGCGAGCTCCTGTCTGCGATGGTCCACTTCGCGGTGAAGGGCTGCAAGCTGTCTATCAGACGCCTCAATCTTGTTGCAAAGCTGCTCGCGCTCTGCTGTCCATTTTGTCGCATCGTCTTCCTTCGCGATCGATAGTAGCTCCGCATTGTGCAGAACTTGCTTGTACTCGGTAGTGAGCTCATCCAGCTGCGCGCGCAGGTTGCCACTCTCGTTCGAGGCTTCGCCGAACTGCTCTTCTACCTGCTTGACGAAATCGTTGTATTGCGCTTCGAATTCCTCTGCCTGCACTCTCAAGTCCTCCTGGTGGAGCTCCTCCTTGTCGCCGATCTCCTTGAATAGCTCCTCGTTATCGGTGATGGCTTTCTCGAGCTCTTCATGAAGGTGCTGGATTGTTTCGGCGTCCTCAGGTCGACTCTCATTTCGATGAAGGTCGATTTCTTGGTGGCTAGCCATCAATCGATTGAGCTCGTTGGTCTTGCGTTCGTCGAGCTCCTTAAGGCTCTGCACTTCAGCCTGCAGCGCTGTGTTATGCTGCCTGAGCTGAAGCACTTCATGTCCCATTTGCTCGCCAAGACGGTTCTTCTCGAGAAGAAAATTCTCTTCCAGCTGCCGCATCGCCGACGCTGATTCAGCTTCGTGTTGCTGCGTGGACGTACGCAGGAGCTCACTGTATCGGTCACTCGCGTTCTGGAGTTGTTCCATTGTCTCCCGTCGACTCGTCTCAAGGGCCGTGATGAGCTCCTGCTGCTTCTGGAGCTTGTTCTCGTAGTCCAGCTTCGTGGCGCTCAACCGGTCTTGCAGGCGGGTTGCTTCGGTCATCACCTGGTTCATGTTACCCGCTTGGTGACCGCGCTCGTGGCGCTCGTTCTCCAGCACAGATTCGAGCTCGGCCGTGGTCTGCTCCTGATCATGCAGCTTCTGCTTCCAGGCGGTGATCTCGCGATCAAGCGAGCCGACTCGCTGCTTTTCAGTCTGGCAGATCTCTTTAAGCTCTGAAATCTGCTGTTCATAGCTGTGGAGGACAGTGATCTGCTGCCCCTGCTGCTGGCTCAGACGCTCATTGTCTTGAAGAACCCTGGACCGCTGGTCATCAAGCTGCTTGAGCTTGGCCTGGTACTGCTCATTGTCATTTTGCAATGTCTCGATCACGTTTTGACGTTCCTGGGTGACGCTCTCCATCTCTGTGTTCATGCGCGTGAGCTGCGAGACCTGGCTCGCCAGCTTCTGGACCTCACGCTGGCGCTCCTGGACCATGCTCTCCATCTCCGTGTGCATGCGCGTGAGCTGCGTGACCTGGCTCGTCAGCTTCTCGATCTGCAACGTGCCTTCTCGCTTCAGGCTCTCGTTTTCCTGGGCCGCGAAATGGAACTTCTCCTTTAGACCTTGGTTTTCCTGAGCCGCGAGGTTGAACTTTTCTTCCCAGCTCTGCTTCTCGACCTGCCAGGACGCGAGCTGGATCTCCTGCTGCTGAATGGTCTGTTCAACAGCAAAAGTGTGTAAATTAGATTTCATTGGGCATATTCTAACAGAGCAAGTGGATGTTGAGCGCGAAGTATGTACCGCTCCAAGGTCTCGGATGAGATCGAGATTCTGCTGCGCCTCGCAGATCGCGAGATCGAGTTCCTTCTGCTTCCAACGGTCAATGTGGCGCTTCTGGGACTCGATGACCGTCCCGAGCTCTGAAAAGCGCTGGATGATCGTGGGCATCAGGTGGTGCTCCTGCTGGTTCCCTTCCTGTTCCTCCACAAGACGCAAGCACATCAAGACACACACAGAGACACGAGAGAAGACCTTAGCTCGACTGGACCCACACACATGGACACGTACAGGTCTAAGATCATCATAAAATAAGTATGCAGAGCGCAATCACTTACGAGAAAATGGAGAAAATCGGCGAAGGACATGATGGCCTCCTTGACCTTGTCCGGCGAGTACCGCGCCGGCGACTCGTCGACCACCATCATCGTCACGTTGGACGACGCGACCGTGTTTTTGCGCTTGCGCGCAGACCCAGGCACACCCGGCGTAACCGGCAATGATTCTTCAGGAAGCAGGTTAAACGAGTATTCGTTGTTGTTGTCCACCTGCTTCCGCTGCGTGGAGAACTCGGATGCCTACAAGGCACACACATACACCAAGACACATAGAGCGTTAGTAACTGATCATACACACACTGCACACATTATGAGTGCGCTCAGTCGTGCAGCGCGATTAGTACTATCACGCCATGGATCACAGAATAATGAAGCTCTTACAATGGCGCGACCGCGGCGGGCGAGCTTGCTGTCCGGGGTGCGGAAACGCGTGGGCGTCTGCAGCTGTGTGCGCTGCGGCGTCCGCGGTGCCTGTTGCTGCGGGTCCTCCGCCTCCTGCTGCTTCCGCCGCGCGCCGCTTTGCTGCGTCAGCTGCGCCATCATCTTGGCGAGTTTGGGCGGGCGAATGGCGAATGAAAGCCTTTCAAAAGGCCAAAATGCCAGCAACTCGGCCGTGTTTATTCCGTGCCCGTTGAGCTAAAATGAAGGTTTAATCAATAGGTTGAGATATATAGATGCAATAGTTGCTGTTTGTAAAAAGGTGCAAACTTCAGGATAAAACGTACCTCAAACGGAAGAGAAGGAAGCGCGCGGAATGGAAATGCTGAAACGCGGGAACTTGGTTCCCCTTCAAAACGATCAAATCGGTTGATCCGTTTTGACGGGATAGAACACTGATGCGAGCTGAGAACGACTGATTCTTCTGAGAATACGTTCTGATTGGCTCCAGTTTTTTCAAATACCTTGGCTTCAGTATACTAAAACCAAGGTGTTTGAAAAAGCTGTCGGAGCCAATCAAAAACCAGTTTTTTTCTGATAATCGGAGTATTATCAGATACAAATCGAACTTTGTCGGGTATTTTTTTGAAAAATCGAGAAATATCCGGTAAAGTCCGAAAACGATCAGTTTCTGATCGCCTTTGGCGGGGAATAAATCAGCATTACCTCCTCGAAAGGGCGTGAACAGATATGGCACCACATGATATGGCGATGGCGTCACGGCGTCGCGCGTACACTGCTCCCTATGGAACTCAAAGACGGATACATTTTGCACATGTTGCATTGGCGCTGGTAGCTCTCACCACAGCGCAGCTGCTAGTCTATACACGCGGCGCGTCATTGTCGTTCCAACCGAGCTTCACGGCTGTGAACTGGTCGCTTGTGTCGTCCGATGCAATTGCTGCCGCTCAGAAGGCACTCAGCGCTCCCATTGGCTGCACCTGCGTTGGCGACACGTACGCTCTTGTGTGTGAATGTCACCATAATGCTGTTGGGTTTGCATATTAACTGTGGTGCTGTTGTTCGCCTGTGGCAGCGGATCGTTGACCTGCTCCTTCTTTGAGTGCAAGTGCGAGTGTGACTTGACTGCGGGGGCATGTGACCCTTTCTGCTGCTGTGATAAAGAGGTACAAGCATCAGCTGAGGCTGCTGGAGTGTGACATGGCTCATGTGTGCGGTGTGTGTGAATATAAATCATGTAGTGCTCGGTGGAACAGATCGCTGCAGCAAGAGCCCAAGGACTTTGCAGCGCAGACATCAGTGCTACAGCACCATCCATTGAATATTGTGCCGCTGACTTGGTGTTCGGCAAGAAAAGTGCGGCTGTGAATGCGTTGATAGCAGAGTCTGTGCTGTGCGTGGCCGTGGACAACAACGAAATCGCAGGCGAGTACTATTCGAACGCCCCCGAGGAGCAGATGACCGTGGCGAACGCGTTTCTCAAGAACCCCAAGGCGTACTCGTTTGGCAGCTCCTACACAGAAGAGGGCGTGGATCTGCTGGACATGACAGCCACCGTGTCATTGAAGACGGCGTACGCACCAGGCGATGCAATACGGATCTTCGCAGCGGACAGCAACTCAGCGATTCATTCGCCAGTTCTCGCTGGGTTCGGCGCCGCGATCGGCTCAAACGAGTGCTGGGAACTCAACGTCGCCCGCTTTGAGTTTGCACAGGAGTCGACCACATGCACTCGCAAGGCCGTGCAGGTGGTGAGCGTATGTACAGATCCTGGAGGGTTTCTTGCCGTCGCACCCTTTGTGCAGAACGTCCTCGTGGCCAAGTGGCCGAACGTGACCTCTTCGACTGGAACGGAGCTGCTGAGTATCGAAGTGGAGTTCGAGGAACTCGATTATGCAACTGGCACATTAACGATATTTCAGAAGCCGTACCCATCGTACATTCCAAGTCCAGAGCTTGTGAATAGTGACAGCAACACGAGTGTTGTCTGTCGTGGTGCGCTTCTCCGTCTCGACTACGTCGTGTACCACGACAACCAGGGCCACTTGGAGCGCATCAAGGCCCACGTAGTCATTGGGGACCTCACGAGCACAGCGGCAAGCCCCATTGACTTGACACAAACGTTCAGCTTGGTATTCCAGAGCCAAGCAACGCTTGCTAGCGACGTCGTCTCGCTCGCGAATGGCAACCTGCAGACGTACCTGCGGTCGGGCAACCCAGGCTATTTGTTGCACCTCCCAGTACGAGTTGGCGTCCTCACAGTCGACAGCGAGGCCACAGCAGCTTCACGAGGTGTCCAGGTGGTCTCGGATATGACTGGAGGGCTCCAAATCCCCGGTTTGGGCGACTGCTTAAGCGAATCCAGTGCGCTTGTTCCCCAGACCATTGGTTTTGGCGAAGACTCGCAGACTTCTTGCTCGCTAACGCTGACTGCAGCACAGTTTGAAGCCCTATGTTCGAGCTCCGAGGCGGTGTTGCCAGTGCTCAAGGTCAACTTCACCCATGTGGCGATCTTTGGCAACTCAGACCCGTTCCTGAGCAGCGAGTGGCTCGCGCTCGACTACGACCCGCCAGTGAAGAGCAGCGCGCGGTTCAGTGGAAATGCTGGGCCCGGGACAATTGAGATTTCGTGTGCGGATGTGATCACCACCGTGCACTTTGAGTTCCTCATCGCAGGCGTCGGGTCTGCACACAGTCCGCAGCACAAGATCGTCGCCGCGCGGGCATCTCACTTGAAGGAGACGTGGCAGTTCTGGAAATCTAATTCATCTTCTTCAAAGAAGCAGAGCTTTCTGCTGCACACGACGGTGAGTTTCGTGTTCGTGAGGCCCACGGAGCTGGAGCAGCTGATCCCGCCGACGCCACCGATCTGGTTCTCGATCCCCAACGATGTCTTCTACCCGTTCATCCTGAACGACGCGCCGTCAGCTGCTGCGAGACCACCCTGGGAGATAGTGATACTGTTGTGGCTGGTGAGTGTGCTCTATCTTGTTTGAGCTTGTTCAACCAGACTCGTCGTTGAGCGCCAATCACGAGGTCGCTATGTCCTCCTTCCAGTGCGAACGCTGTACAGTACTCGAGCATGGGAGATGGAACATTGCTGGGTTCGCTTTATGGAGCTTTCAATACCAGGTACCATCCAGAGATTGCCTCGGGCAGCTATGATACCAACCCAAGTTGTCGCAACAGTGGGTCGCCAGAACACACTTTTGGTGAGCGAGGCGAACGCGACTGGCACCTGCACATACGCCAAGAGATCGTAAAGGAAGATCAACAAGCAAAGCATTGCAACGCCATGCTGGCTGCCAGGAATATAAAAGACGACTTGTTACGCAAGTGAAATGCTCATTCAGAAGACGCTCGGTCCCTGGCGCTTTTGCTCGCGCTCGATGGCCTCATACTTGGACGCGCGCGTGATGAAGAGCACCATCTCAATCACCATCATGACGATAGCGCCGCACAGGCCAACTATTATTCTCTGCATGCACACGTCCAATGAGCATGTAAGTATTTAATTGTCAGACATCGCATGGCAGTATAATAAAAGGAGGCATGCGCACCGTGGTCTCGTTGTCGGTGAGCGTGCGCGCCAGGATATACATGGCGACGAACGCCGTGACGCGCGCGGCGATCATGTTGGCGCCGATGGACAGGTGCTGGCGCGCGGACTTCTGGTAATTCTCGAGCTCCACGGCGCTCGACTTGACCTTAACGTTGCTCACGAGTCTGCCATAGCGCATCTCTTCGTCCAGCCGCAGCAGCTTCTTCCTGCGTCTCGCCATGTACGCAATGTGCTCTTTCGGTGCAGCGACCAGTTGGTTCTCGTTTTGGTCGGGGACGGCTTGCACACGCACGCCGCTGTCCTGTTTGAGGAATGATGAGATGGCTGGCGCCGTCGGATCTTTGCTCCGCAGCCGCTGCAGCAGTGACGCAGCGTGGCGCAGCTGTGCCGTCGTGAGCGCTGCACTGCCATCACCCAGTGCTAGCGATTCGTCCTCGGTGCACTGCTGCTGCTGTGTGATGAAGGCCCGCAGCGCGCGCGCGCCGTCGCCTTGGAGTTCCAGGTTGAACCCCATGAGCTTCTTTTTGGTTGACCTTTTCACATTTGCCTCACATGTCAAAATATACTCTCTATAGGTCATACAAGGATAAGATGTAAATTGTTTATTTATGATTACAATAATATCTGTTCAAAAAGAATGCAAAGTGACGAATAGTTTAGTCATCATTTTGAGTCTTGATTAATGAAAGTTAATTCTTGCAGCGCGCTGCTGCCGAATAAATATGGGGCTTGGTTGCTATCTATCGTGCTCGTGCATGTGCTCCGCTCATCAGAAGGAGACGAGGTTCTGCATGCGCAGGTACGGGTATTTGCGCTCGGCCTCCTTCTCAGCTTTCCACACGCGCGCGCGGTACTCCGCCTGGGATTCGACGGGCACTGTGGCTGTGGTGCTGTCACCATCGCTTGCGCTGCTGTCGCCATCGCTTGTGCTGCGAGTCGCCGGCGCGTTCTCATTGTAGGAAACGCGACCAAAGCCATTTCCGCCTGGGTGCACCGAGTCGCTTGCGTCTGATGCTGTTATGGCGTCTGTGGCGCTCGATCCACTGCGCAGGTTCGTCTTTGCTGCTGAGCTTGCTGCTGTGAAGACCTGAGGCGCGACGACCCGGCCCACGACGGAGGCCCTGCTGCCGCTGTCTGGGAACGCTTCAATGGCGTTGATAGCGGAGCTGCGCGCGATGAGCACGACGACGATCAGCAGGAGCTGCAGGCGCGACGGCTTGCAAGGTGACATGTTGCTTTGTTCTGTTGCTGCTGATGTGTTCTGTAGGCCTGGATTTCGCAAGTGACCACGAGCGCAAGCTTGCTCTCTGACTGTTGAGTTGTGTTGCAGGGATCGTAACACACGACGTAATGGTGTGCGACGCCAGCCAGCTGGTCGCATTTCAGTGTGAGACCATTGGTCGGTTGGTACAGTAAAAGGCAGTCAGCAACCAGGAAAGTCAGAGCAGGAAATACCCAAAGAGGCGTCATTTCAAAAGTGATTAACTAATGTAGTAGCCATCACTTTGATAGCAGACATGGTTTTTGAATGTAAAAGTCTCAATCGTATTTAATAGAATCAGCTGAAAGTATTACTACTTTCTTACATTTATTTTGAGAAGATGTCCACATTAGCAATCTTACTCTTCAAAGTCAGATCGCCGTAAAATGCTGCCTGATCGCTCCGTCACTTTCATCTCGAAAGGCGTCATAGTGTCGTTGGGAGGCCACCAGCTGCGTGTACACTGTAGAGTAGCTTATGGCCGTGGTGATGGCTTCCCTGCCAGGTCTCTACAGACACACCATGCGGCAGGTAATGACGTCTCGTGGCCAAAAGGTGCCAAATCCCATCCGAAGGTCGAGTAATTTTCTATGCTCCTCATCCATATTTAGTTCAAAACTGCTCTTGCCCCCCACAAATGTTATACGAGCTGGCGCTGCTTGGTCTCCGGCAGATATACCCAGAAGAACACGAGACAGGCGACGTAGGATAGCCCGTAGGCGAAGAACGTCGCGGCGTGGCCGAACTTCTCAAACAGCGACAGCAGCGTCCCGTTCACGAGCAGCGAGATGAGCGACATGGCGAACGTACAGTAGCTCATGTACCGCGCACGGTAGCTACTGTCCTGGAAGAGCTCGCTCAGGATCACGACGAAGAGGATGCTCGGGCCCACGGCCGCAAAGACGTTGAGCACCGCGAAGGTCGCCATGACGCTCGTAGACGCCGCGGCGTTGTTGGCAAAGTCCGCATCGGTCGAGTACTTGGCAAAGATCGCGCCGCTCAGGAGGAAGCAGACGCACACGACCGCGAGACAGAGCAGATAGAGCTGGCGGCGCGGGTACCGGTCGATGAGGAACCGCGCCGCGAATAGCACCGACACGACGGCCACGAGCGCGCATAGGAGACCAAATATGTTGGCGTCCTTGCGCGTGTAGTCCGCGACGGTCTTGGCTATGATCTCGGGACCGTAGAAGAGCGATGCGTCCACGCAGTTGTTGACGTAGGCCAGCAGGATGCCGATGAAGAGCTCCAAGTGCGGACGCGGCCGCGCCGACATGACTGGCTGGGCGGACGCCTCGCTGTGCGAGCTGGTCCGGGTGGTGAGATCGTCCTCATCGTCATCTGCAGCGCTCTCGAGATCGAAGAGCTGCGGGTTTTCCTTCCAGCGCAGCCACTTGACGCTCTCGGGGAAGTGGAAATGGAAATTGTAGAGCACGTAGAGCGCTGGCAGACTGCCAAATGCCAGACACGAGCGCCAGTTCTCGCTCACGAGGATCATGAACAGGTACGGGATCGCCACACCCGAGTTCACTCTACAAATATAGGGGTTTAAAATGGTTGGTGAGCATTCGCCAACAAAAAGAATTAGATGATGAGCCAACTGCATGCGTACCCGAGCTGGAAGAGCGTGAGGAACGTGCCGCGAGTGTCCGAGCCAACAGACTCGCTAATGTACATGGGGATGAGCAAGATCGAGAGCCCATTGCCAACACCGGAGAGCAGTCGCCAGATGAAGAGCGTCGTGAAGCTCGTGCTGAACATACTTGAGAGCAGCGCGCCAAAGATCGAGCATGCGCAAGCGAAGAGCGCAGTGGACTTGCGGCCGTAGGCGTCGGCCAAGTAGCCGCCGACAAGCATCGAGCTGGCGTCACTGAGCGTCGCAGTGGCGCTAATGGTTTCTTCCTGTGATGGAGACAGCGCCAAGTCATCGCGGATGTACTGAAGCGACGCCGCCAGACTTTCATATACAAGCACAAGCACAAGCACATGCGTTAAGATACCACGAACGCCAGTTTATACAGAGCATATCACTACCTGACGTTGTAGCCGTAGATGAGGCCGCCGATGATGCTGAAGAGCGCCCATTTGCGGTGCTTAAATGCGCTCATCTCTTCTGGTTCGTGGCAGCGCGAGCTAGTCGCGCCGGCATACGAGACACCAGCGCCGTTCTCGCTATCACCACTGCTCGTGTGAAGCTTGTGGTGCTCGCGCAACCGCAACAGCTCGCGCTTCTCGCTCTCGTCCACGTCCGCAGCCGCCAGCATCACCATCGCGCCGCCGAAGTCCTCTGCTGCTGCGTCGTCGGCGCCACTCGGCATTTGCGTGTCGGAAAATGACGTTTGCGCGTCAACAACAACAAAAACCGAAATAGCAAGACGATCTGTGATTGGCTATAATTGAGTTTACATACTCTTATTTTCTACGAATGAAATTCAATTGGTGGCTGATATACATCAACAGGTATACACCACACAGATGTATATTATGCATTAACTTAAGAATCACGAAACGTTCCAAAGGTATAACAGGATACCCTAACCATCCATTTGAAATATGCACAAAACTCACGCGCACACCGAGCAATTCGACGAGAGCGGTAGACACAGCAGAGGCAAGACGGACAAGCCCAACAACAACAGCAAAGGAGAGCTGCCGTTCAAAACACTAGCGCTCCACCACAATAGCAATAGATACACCAGCAAAGCCACGGCTCAACACAGATAAGCACCACCACCTCAACCACATTAGCTTAGATAAATCAACACCAGCAGAGCCGGAGATCGACACCAGATTAGCTCTACTGTGACGAGTTGTAGCAGTTTGCGGGCACAACCCGGCGGCGGCAGCGCTAGTCGTATGGCCACGTTAGCGGGTGGCTGCTGTTGTGGCGGATTTTCCTTCGAGTCTGGCTGCCGGATTTATACCGGCGGCGTTGTGTTCCCCGCAGTCTTTTTTTTCGACTTGCTTGCATGGAATCAAC
>JAASFV010000124.1:0-38865 GCA_023334015.1 Globisporangium paddicum
CGCAGGCGAGAGGAGAGGGAGCAGACGCCGCGGGACGAGGAGGTCCGCACGTTGGAAGGCGCTGGTCGCTGTTGCTTTCGCTGTTTGGTTCACAAACTCAAAGTGGGGTTTGCGTGTGTGTGGCGAATGGCTGGGCGGCCTGATTAAGCTTGGTTTCAGTATGGGAGAATGTGTATCAGGTATTCGACTGGATAGGGAGAATATGATTTTGTAGCATAATTATTATCATATTCTGCAGGTTATTCATTTACATGTTTTCTTGTATGTATGTTATTCACGATCTTCTGAAAATAGATGGATCTGTTTATACAGGGTATGCGTTTTCACATGCATGAGCTCTTCGACCAGCGCTTTTTGACACGCTAAACGGCACGCACTCACAATCGAAAGACAAGCAAGCAATGGAGGCCAAGGTAAGCTTCCACGTGCGGCGCTTCCTGCGCGAGTGCGAGGAGAAGGGCGTGAGTCCGTCGGACGAGACGGTCACGATCCACCTGCGCGACACGTACGCAGAGTACCAGCGCAAGCCGCAGGGCGCGCTCAAGCGCGTGGTCGCCAAGGTGCTCAAGAAGGCGCAGGGCAGCTCTTCCGACGTCACGTACGTTTCTCTCTCTGTTTCTCTCTCTTTATCATGCGTTGGGGCCACTAGTCTCACCATGCTAATCTGTGTGTATATATTTGCTACACGCCACAGTACGAAGCGCGCGCGGTCCGAGTCGTCGGACGAGGACGAGCGCATGGCCGTGGAGTTTGAGAAGCAGGCCGCGCTCGCGCCGCCGAACAACTCGCTCAACAACTCGATTCGCCAGAACTACGAGAACAATGTCAAGCCGTCGATTCCTTTCTCTGCGGCAGCAGATGCAACCAGCGGCAACAACAGCAGCTCTGTGGGTGAGAAGCCCACCAAGAAGGCCAAAGTGCGGCCTCGCAGCGAGGGCAAGCCCAAAAGCAGCAGTAGCCGCGAGCGTCCCGATGGCGAGCCACGTCAGGCAGCGTCCTCGGGCGAGACTGAGGGCAGCGGCTTCGTGGTGTCGCGCCCCAACACACGCTACTCAGACTTTGGCGGCATCCAGGCTATCCTGCAGGAGGTCAAGGAGCTCATCGAGTACCCGCTCACGCACCCCGAGGTGTACGCGCACCTGGGCGTCGAGCCGCCGCGCGGCATCCTGCTCCATGGGCCTCCTGGCACAGGCAAGACGATGCTCGCGAACGCCATCGCCGGCGAGTCTGGCGCGTGCTTCCTGCGCATCTCGGCCCCGGAGATCGTCTCTGGCATGTCGGGCGAGTCAGAGCAGAAACTGCGCGAGCTCTTCGAAGAGGCCGTCGCGAACGCGCCGTCGATCATCTTCATCGATGAAATCGACGCCATCACCCCCAAGCGCGAGACGTCGCAGCGCGGCATGGAGAAGCGCATCGTCGCGCAGCTGCTCACGTCGACCGACTCACTCAATTTGGAGAACACGGGCGGCAAGCCCGTGCTCATCATCGGTGCCACGAACCGCCCCGACGCACTCGACTCGGCGTTGCGTCGCGCCGGTCGCTTTGACCGTGAGATCTGCCTGGGTATCCCCGACGAGGACGCCAGGGAGCGCATCCTCCAAGTGCTCTCACAGAAGATGCGCCTCGACGGCTCGTTCGACTTTCGCTCGATCGCCAAGAAGACCCCGGGCTTCGTGGGTGCGGACCTCGTCTCGCTCACAAAAGAAGCCGCGGTCATCGCCGTCAACCGGATCTTCTCGACGATGCTCGCCAAGCCCAGCGACACGGTCGCTGCGACTCTGTCAGTTTCTACTCCAGCAATTGAGGCCCAGGCTGCGGTCGAGACCGCTGAGCTGCCACCTGTGGTGGTGGTTAGTGAACAGGCCCAAGAGCAGCAGGACAAGCAGAAGCAGGAGGACGCGTTCGCCGCGGCCGCCGATGGCATTCGCTCCAAGGTCACGCCCTTCACGCCGTCGCAGCTCGCACCGCTGAGCATCACGATGGACGACTTCCTCGCCGCGGTCTCGAAGGTACAGCCGAGCTCCAAGCGCGAAGGCTTCGCCACGATCCCGGATGTCACGTGGGCGGACATTGGCGCACTGGCTTCAGTGCGCGACGAGCTCGTGCTCTCGATCCTGCACCCGATCCAAAACCCCGAGCGCTTCGAGGCACTGGGCCTGAAGATGCCGGCGGGCGTGCTGCTCTACGGCCCACCGGGATGCGGCAAGACCCTGCTGGCCAAGGCCATTGCGAGCGAGAGTGGCGCCAACTTCATCAGCATCAAGGGCCCCGAGCTCCTGGACAAGTACGTGGGTGAGTCTGAGCGCGCCGTGCGCCAGGTCTTCCAGCGTGCGAGAGCCTCGTCACCCTGCGTTGTGTTCTTTGATGAACTCGACGCGCTGGCGCCTCGTCGCTCCGGTGGTGCCGGCTCGGAGGGCGGCAACGGCGTGAGCGAGCGCGTCGTGAACCAGCTGCTGACTGAGATGGACGGCCTCGACTCGCGCCGCAACGTGTTCGTCATCGCGGCCACCAACCGTCCGGACATCATCGACCCCGCGATGCTGCGTCCCGGCCGCCTGGACAAACTGCTGTACGTGGGTCTGCCAGTGGCCAGCGACCGGCTATCGATTCTCAAGACGCTCACGAAGAAGTCGCGCATCGACCCGCTAGTGTCACTCTCGGACGTCGCGCACGACCCGCATTGCGAGGGCTTCAGTGGTGCGGACCTCAGCGCACTCGTGCGTGAGGCTGGTATCGCGGCACTGAAGGAAACGGACCTGGCGACCGCGACCGAACTGTCGATCCAGAGGCGCCACTTCGACCGCGCGTTCGAGACCGTCTTCCCGTCCGTCTCGCGCGCCGACCAGCGCATGTTCGACAAGATGAAGAAGAATCTGCGCAAGACGCGCTCGTCCATGACCACCGCGGCCGCCAAGGAGCAGGCAGACGCCGCTGCGGATGCGGAGACCAAGGCTACGGGCGACAGCAACGCCATGGAAGTCGCCTAAGGACGCGACAGCAGTAGAGAGGAGGAGACGTATCTGAGAGTGCGTTCGCTTACTCGAATAGATTTGCTTGAGTGTGTTTTTTTTAAATTTAACAACAGAGACCTTCGCTAAAGTGCATGTTTGGGGCGGTTGGAGCGTTGCGAGCTCACCAACGCTAGCATGTCCGTCCAACAGAATGAACCTTCCTATGCGTATCCAAAGGTCTCAGCCACCTGATCAACCCTGTTGGTAATAAAGATTTTTTTTGTATCTCACATGACATGCTGACATAATCTGCGATTGGTTCACCTGGAGTACCTACCAACCTCCATGGAGGTCTTCTTTTAATGAAATGAAACAATGATAAAAATGAAAATAAAACCTCCAGAGTCTTGTCTTTCAGCACTCATACTGATAACTCACACCCACATGATCGACGCTGTTGGTGACAGAGTATATTTGGAGAACCTACCTCTGTGGAGGTCTCCCGGAATGCGCCTGCGCTGCAAAGCTGGTCACAAGGCATTCAGCTAAGAACCAGTGTTTTCAAGATTCGAGTTCAAGGTAGGTCAGTTCACAAGAACGAAGTATATTTAAAAAAATCCAGCTACAAATCCTTAAATAAAGCATTTTGTTTCGATTTGTGGCTCGACACTGGAAGTGCGCGATTGAAAGCAGCCCATGATGTCTGCACTCCGCTCCTCTCGCGCTGGTTACGCCATGGCAGTGCGTACGTCTGCACTCGCTCTCCTCAGCATCAGGCTTGAACGTCTGTCTCCATCTTTCCAGTGCGTGTTTGGCCAGAGAACAACTGTCTCATTCAGCAATTCGCCACGCAGCGACCAACCAGTCAGTAACAAGCAGCAACAAGATGGAGTTCACGACGACCACCGCCGCCGTCTTCTTCTCCTTCCTGGCCCTCGTCGCGACCATCCTGGCAGGCTTTGCGTACGGCACAGTGATCACCAGCAACATCAGCAGCAACGCCAAGCGCGAGGCACTTCGATCGGCCCGTCCAGCTGCAGATGCGATGCCAGCAAACAAGAGCACCATCGGCAAGGAACTCGATGATGACGAGAGCGACTACGAGAGTGACGCGTATGCATTAGTGAGCGGCCTGGTGGGTTACAAGTCACGCTTCATCTGCAACTCTATCGACTTTGCCGACGGCATCGAGCAGGACGACTCATTCGGCTCCACGACCGCGGTCACGGGACTCCGGTCAGCGGTTTGCAGCAGCACCAGCAGTTGCACCACCGACTGCGACGGCAGCGTCGGCGGTGACATGGAAGCGAGCGTGATCATCGTCGACGCCGAACAAGAAGCGGGAGATGCCACCAAGACGCGTAGTTCAGAGCAACAGTTGAAGGTCTCGACAGTGACAACCGACGATAACGAGACCACCGGTATTCGACATGAAGACAACGCCGAAAAGAAGGTTGAGACCAGCACTGGCGTGCTGATCGATGAAGACGTAGAGCTAGTCTCGATTACGGATGGCTCGGAAATACAGGGGCAACTGATCATCGCACCACCTGTGGAGAGCGAGAGCAAGTCTGAAGTCTCTGCTGCCGACGAGGACGATAGTACCGAAGCGCATGACCAGTGTGCCTCTAAACCAGAAGCTATCACTGCCGAGATCGGCAGTGCCGACTCCAGCGACGCCAATACCGCCAACAATGCATACGTTCAGAGTGACGGTGCGTTAGTCAGCTTTCTGACCCTGGACGGCGCTGACGAGCGTGTTCAAGACGCCAACTTGGTTGCCGATATTGCTAGCCACGACATGAGCGACGACTATGCGACAGTCGAGTCGGCGAGCCTGGATAGCACCCAAGTGGATGTCACGACGAGCGACTTCGTCTCCGAGTCCAGCTCCACAACAGCGTCGCTATCCCCAAGAAGCAGCACTGATCTCTCTGCTGCCGGTGATGATGACGATAAGTTCCTTGGTTCCGAAGATGATGGCAACGATGCGTTTGCAGCGCAACTGGACAACAAGCTCCGTCAAATCAACATCGTACACGCGCTCGGCCAGTTCGACTGGAACGGCAGAGCGCACCTGATCCTGGACGACAGCGATGAAGATGACGATGAGAGTGGTGAGAGCGATGACGACGACGACGGAAATGTACTCCAGCCTCGAGTCGTGCGAAACCAAGAAGCCGAGCCGCAGACGCTGCCATGCAAGACTATTCTGCCGTTCGTACTGGGAGAAAAGTCGTGGGGATCCCTCTCGACGCGCTTCCAAGCGTCGTCTCCCACGCCAAAGACATCGCTGACCCTGCGGAATTCTATGTGGTCCGGCGATTTCGAGTACGTCGAAGCCCACTTGCTGGTTTGTGAGCAGCGCCGTCACTCCCAGGTATTTCGAGTACAGCTGTAGCAACACTGTGCATTTAACGAAAGCCAACTGTTGTTGAAAATGGTCGGAACCAATGTCCGTCACACAAGCAAGGCCTGACACGGAATGGCAATACATGTATGGTACGTACTCACTTGTTCACTCACGCCTGTTTCGTCCTTCGTTTTCTCCCTCGTCCTTCACACACGCTATCTATATCAACTCTCGTCTTTGTCGTCTCTCTCTCTCTCTCTCTAGTCTGTCGAGCCGCTTCCAGGACCCGCCGCGCTGGCCAGTGTCGCCCCAGCGAGAGCGCCCGAGGTGTTGTTGGCGAAGAGCATGGCCAGCAGTTGGTTCTCCTTATACTCGACCGAGTAGCGCTCCACGATCTCGTCCACGAGCTTCTTGCGTGTCGGGTACGGCCGCACGTAGATCATCGTCTGCACACAAGAAGTATCAACAGCATCAGTATCAAAAGTATAAAAGGTATCAAAAGTATCAGCACGAACCTGAGACCGACAGACGCGGTTTGCGTTCATCGCCGTCTGTCGCACGAGCTGCGCCAGGTCGCGCTCATGGACGACCATGCCAGACTGGAGTGGCCCGAAGAGCGGCACCTTCTCCTTCGAGTAGATCTGCACGTAGAAAAGCCCCTTTTGGGCCTTACGTAGCGGATAAATCACCACCTGGACGTCGTTGAAGTGGCTCGTGATCGTGCCCGGGTCGTACTCGTGGGCGACGTTGTCGCTCCAGATCACGTGCACGTAGTCGTTGCCCACGTGACGCTTCTTGTCGATCTGCTGCGGGTCCGACGGCTTTGTGGGCATCTTAGTGACCACGTGGAAGATCACCTCGCTGTGCGAATTGGCATAGTAGAGCGTGGATTTGCCGTTCGAGAGGCTCTTTGGGTTCGGGTCGAGGCCGCCGACAAAGCCGCGGTGACTCGCCAGATCCACTTCCCAGCCGAGCTGCTTGAGGAAATTCTCGTAGGCCTTGCTGCCTCGTTCGTTCTTGAGGATCTCCTGCTGCGTCCGCTGGTGGCGGCCCACGTAAATCACGCCGATCTTCATGGTCTCCCGCACGGGGCTCTTGTCCAAGTGCTTCAGGGACCGTTCGAGCTTGGCGCCGTTCTCAAGCAGCTTCAGGTACGACTTGGCACGCACATCGCCATTGGGCGACGGCAGCAACCCCGACTGGGACAGGAAAAGGCGACAAATGTCAAGCGCCCCGACGCGACTCGTGCCGAGTCCTGCGGCCACCGACTCGACCAGATTCTCGGGATTGGTCAATGACCGCGGCTTGGTGCTTGACGACGTCTGCAGGTCTTCGTTGCGGTTCTTCAGTGCCAGAAACGAGATGCGCGCGTTGAGCTCCGTGATCGAGAACGCGTCAAAGAGCCCCAGCTGCGGTGGGATCGAATTTCCATTAACATTGGAGCTCGAGGCGTCTTTCGCCACTGCAGCGGCGCCGTTCAAAGACGGCGACGAGCCCTGGTCCAGGGATGCAACGTACTTGTCCAGCAGCCCTGAGTTCTCGAAACTGAACTCGACTTGTGTCATCGCGCTCTGGAAGAGCGAGCCAGAGAGCGGCTCTTCGTCGTTCTCCTGGCTCCGAACCGCGGCCTCGGCTGCCTGGAGCTTGAGCTGCACGTCGGCACCCACGCTGGGCGGGAACGTGAGCTTCTTGCCACCGTCGACAGTGAAGAACTCCCAGTAGATGACGCTCGCCTGGCCCAGACGGTCACTGGGAACCGTCGAGCGCTCGTAGCGCTTCACTGCGTCGCAGAATTCAATGAGCTCTTTGCCTTCCGCGTTCTCCTCCTTTGTGAGGAACGCCTTGAGCTGCGCGTAGCACTCTTCGTCGTGGATTAGGCGCTGCAGGAACGAGAACCCGGGCATGTCGGCGGAATCCTTCACGAGCGGGTTCGTCGCCTCGTTCAAGTCCATGAGGTTGTAGCGCTGCATCGCATAGCGTCCACCAAGCAGCGTCTTGTCTGTCGTATCGCCCACACCGTCGCGAAACACCATCGGGATGCTGTCGAGCACCAGGTCCAATAGACATCGCTCATTGTCCAGACTGCCAATGTTGGGCTCCCTCTCGTCCATTTCAAAGAGCCCCATGACTGACACGAGCTGCTTGTCGCTTGCTCGGGACAGCGCCCGTGTCTTCTTGTCCTTTGACGAGCACTCGCACTTCTTTGGACCTGCTGGCGCTGCTGGAGCCGCATGGGCTCCGATATTGTTACGCTCTTCGTGCTGCCTCGCGACCTTCTCGAGACGCTCGACACGCTCGTCTTTGTTGCCAGCACCCGGCATCTTCTCCATCTCGCCGGAGCGTGAGCTACCGCCCTTCTTCTTCCCGTTCTGCGGCTGAGCGCCGCCTGGTGCTGGCGTGGCATCCGTACTCGCAGGTGCTGAGCCAGGAGCACCTGGCGTGTTGCCAGGGGCAGACACTGCGTCTTCGTGGTACACGTATGTGCTCTTGACTGAACACAAGGTGTTGCCCAGGATCGCTTCCTCCCGCTCCCATGGAACCTGCATCACCGCAAGCTTGGCACCAGACTGTGTGGATAGCTCGGCTGGTTTCTGGCGAGGCTTCTCGCCTCCGCACGTGCGGCAGGGGCCACTCGAACCATTTTCTGCTTCTGGCGACTGCTTGAAGTCTATCCGCACAGCAGCATCGGGCGCGTGCAGTCGAAATGCCTGTTGCGAGACCAGCACATTGTTTTTATCGACAGACGAGTGACGCTGCTGGATAGTTGTTGTGGTGGCCTCTGGATGACTTTCATCCGATGTTGTTGACCCCAATAGGAGAGCCGACGGGTTCTGCGTGGATACAGCCGGCGCAATCTCCCAGGAGAAGAGGCCCGTCATGTCTCGCGCCACGAAGCGCGCACAGGGCGAGTCGATGCTACCCACGACCGTGATCACGATCGAGTTCATGAACACGAAGCTGAAGCCCGCCGACGCGCTCTTATCCTGTGATGGCGACACGCCATTCTCACCACTGTCTTCACTTTCGCTATTGAGCTCGGCGCAGTTGGAGATCATCTGGTCAACGCCCGCGGGCGACGGGAAGCCGTTGATGTGGTGCAGCAGGTGCATGAGCAGGCCCTCGGCAGCCACCGCCGTCTCCTCAAAAAACTTGAGCCACGCATGGCTCGTCTCGTTGTACAATGATGCACGCATCTGCAGTCCCAGGAAGAGCAACGGCATGGACATGCGCCGCTCCAGACTACGCGCGCGCTCGACTTCTTTCTGCCACTCGCCGTCTGGCAGTGAGCCCACGAGCGCGGCCTCAATCGCGCTGAACAGGATCTTGCGCACGTCGCCGTCCTGCAGCACTTCGGAGCGGTGCATGACCCAGAAGCGCAGACACTCGAAGATTGCGCTCGTCTTCTGCACAATCAGTCGCAGTGCTGGTATTTCGTGCTCCTTCTGGCGCGGTGGGGACTGGATCGCCGGGGACAACGGAACTGGAGTGCTGGGAACGGAGACGTGCAAGGCAGCACTCCCAGCCGGCTTGAGCTTGTTCTTGAGCTTGCTGAACGGATCGCTGGGCTCGTTGTCCACGCGACTCGATCGGTTGTCGCTACCACGTCGCACCGCACCGGACGCCCGTTGGTGAGCGGCAGCATTCGACACCTTATCGCCACCAGCGTCGAGCGCGCCAGGCCCGAAATTCTCGATGGCGGACTGGACCTCGATGGATGCCTCTTCCACCTGCTGCTGCGCAAAGACCGCGAGGGTCATGACGATGCGCGCGATCAGAGCCGACTCGAGCGCGTTGATCTCGACGTGGAAGTCTGAGAGGTCCTGCAGGATGCTGAGCGCCGTCATGGAGATGGAGAAGTCAGGCGCCTGACAGAAATCAATGAGATGCACGATCCAGTCGGTGAGGTGCGCGTGAGCCACGGGTTCCACGCCAGCGCTGGGCTTCAGGTTCATCACCACGAGGCAGTAGAGCCCCCAAAGCGCGCGCTTCTTGATGTCCACAACGTCCGAGAAGGGCAGATCCGAGATGCGCACGAGCACGCGGCCCAGGATCACGTGAAAGTCGTCGTTCGTGTCCGGGATCTCCTTGATGATGCTGCCCATGGACGAGAGGTCACCCGAGGTCTGCAGCAACTGGAATTTTCGCTGCCAGTTGACAAAGTTCTGCTCTGGGAAGCGTTTGGGGAGCGCCAGGATCGAGAAGACGACATCCAGCGCGGCCGTGAGCTCCTTGTTCCAGTCCGAGGCCTTCACTTTCGACTTCTCGGCGCGGCCCCAGATGTTCTGAATGATGATCTGGTCGATCGCGTACAAGAACGAGGGCACGAGCACGTTCATGCCTTCGAGGTTGAGTGTGAAGATCGATGACGCCCGCTGGAGCACAGTGGACACGACAACACCCGACGGGGATGTAATGCCACGGAACAGCACGCGCGCCAGCACCGTCAGATGACTGCGGGTGACCGGGTTGGCGCACCGCACCGAGCAGAGCTTGCACAGGATGATGATCGCGAGGCAGCGTGAGCTCAAGTAGTCGGGGTTCTCGAGCTCGCAGGCTGGCAGGAACCACTCGCCGAAGAGCGCGATGACCGTCGATGGACTGATCTGGTGCAGCACCGTGGGCGTCGACCGCTGCGAGCAGATCGCCAGGTCGATCCAGAGTTCCACGAGCTGCAGGAGGCCTTCAAACACGCTCACGTGCAGATGCGGGAGCAGCGCTGCAACAGTGGGCGGCGGCAGCAGATGCAGCACGCGGTCAAGCAACAGCGTCGCGTCATTCACGTCATGCACCGAGTTCATGAGGAAGGTCGCGGACGATTGGATGTAGCCCTGCTTCACGCCCGGGTCCTTGAGCAGTCTGCCCAGGCTCCCACCGCCGCCAACGGCAGCATTCGTTGGCAGGATCACAGCGCCCTCCGTGGTCACCTTGAGCGTCGACTGGCCCTGGTCCATGACGTACATGAGCAAGCAGCTCGTGAAGCGAAGCTCGCGCTTCCAGCAGTTGATAAGCTCGGCTCCTACGTTCTTGACATCGTTGGGGCTCACGAGCCAGCGGCGCATGGCGACCGTGAGCTCGAACCAGACCTGCGCGCCCGTGGCCTGCATGCTCACGGCCGCGTGCATCCACACGTGCAGCACGACGGAGATCATGGCGCTGAGCACCGGCAGGTTGCTCGTCTCGCGCAGGATCACGCAGTTGTCGATGGTCGAGACAACAAACTTGCGCAGGTATGTCGCTGTGTAGTCGTCGAGCCTGCGCTGCGAGATGAGCTCGAGGAGCTCGATGCTGTGCAGCAGCATCTTGGTGTCGTCGAGCACGACGGACGGGTGGAAGAGCTGCGAGACGTGGGAGATCATGGCGCGCGAGGACTCATTCATCTGCGCCTTCATGCCCTCGGGTGCGTACTGCGCACCATTACAGATGCCCGAGTAGAACTTGATCGCATCAAGCACCAGCTCAATGTCTCGGTATGCGAACCGCTGGCGGATAGTCTCCATCACGACCTCGGAGAACTCGCGGCGCGACCAGAGCACGTCCATGAACTCGTCCTTGGATCGCAGCTTGTAGATCCAGCGCGCGACGACCCGCTGGAAGCTGCCGGGACAGTGGTGGAAGAAGCCAAATCCGTCACGCTCGTCCTTGAGCTTGTGCTTGACGCAGATCTTGGGGTACAGCAGCGGCATGTAGAACTTCATAATGAGCTCGCACCAGAAAACGAACCGGTCGCCTCTCGCTTCGTGGTTTACGCGCGGGTTGCCTAGAATCTTGGAGTCTTCGCGTTCGAGGCTGAGGTCCATGACGAACTTGAGCATGTCCACGGGCTCCTCAGCCTGTGTGGGCATGGGCCGCATCCAGCCCTCGACGTGCACGCCCTCGTTCAAGAACTTGTCGGGCAGCATGATGCTCCCGCCGCCGTAGGGCGAGAAGTCGACGCTCTCGCGCAGCAGTTCGAGGTGCATGCTCTTCTGGCGTGGGCCCGTGGGCGCCACGGCCGTTGTGCCATTAGTGTCACCATCGCCACCAGCATCCACCTCGGACAGGAGCATGACGGACGCGAGGCCGGCGCCGTTGCTGTTGACGGTCGAAAGCGGCGATGTCGAGAGTGCGGCGAGTTGCTGCAGGTTGCGCGTGGCGTCCGTGTAGAGCGCAAGGCAGCGGAAGGCGTACTTCTTGATGAGCGCGTGGTTGTCGCGCTTGAGCAGCTTAGTGAAAAGCACGGTGAAGCCGTTGTTATTCCAGCCCTCGTGGATGAGCACGATGTTGTTGCGGATAAGCACCTCGAGCCCCTCGAAGACCTCGTTCCAGTCCTCGGCCTCGAGCGGCTTCTTGCGCACCTTGCGGAACGCGTTCTCGTGTGGCGAGTAGAGCGTCTCGAGCTCCGTGACGCAGTCATTGAGCACGGTGAAGAGCATGGCGCCGTTCGCTGGGTCGAGCCAGAAGTCCTGCATGGCGCTGAAGTGGTCGGCCGCGGCCGCGCCGGCGTCCTTGGCCGGTCCGGCGCCGGAGAGCAGCGTCTGCACGGCCACGGCGATGTTGCCCGACTCGCCCGCGCTGCCCGGCGGCGACTTGATGAACTCGAGCAGCGTGCGCAGGCGCTTGCGCGGCGGCCGGTCGGACGCGTAGAACTTGGCCAGGCGCTTGAGGTCCACGCCGCCGCCGCCGCCGCCGCCGTCCTTGCGCTTGAGGTCCATGCTTCCTGCTTGTACTGAGGCTCCTGTTATATAATGCGAGTGACGACGCAGAAGACCCCCTGGTGCTCTTTTTAGAGCGCCCTCTTTTCTGGGGGCAGACGATCGACACATGCTCTTATTATTATCGAAACTTGAAAATGGTAAAGGCTGTATTTGAAGTTGCATCTAGTAGTTTCTATCAATGCAGTACAAAGTGTTTGCTTTATGTTTTCAAAGAAATAAAAATCTCACTTCAAGATCAGAGGATCATTTGCATGCCTTTCACGATTTCTCACTCGAGAAGGGTCACAGCCAAAAGCAGCTCTCCAGCGATGGCGACACCCGCTCCACAGCTGCACGCCGTGCAGGTCCAGGACAACGTGTGGATCCACGTGAGCCCTTCTATCCGACTCTCAGCAAAGTTCTGGCTCCCACAGCCCCTCTCCACGAGCAGCGATCGGCAGCACTTCTCCGTCGTGCTCGAGTACCTGCCGTACCGCAAGGGCGACTGGACGGCGCCGCGCGACGAGCGCAACCACACGTGGATGGCGCAGCGCGGATTAGCAGTCGCACGCGTAGACATGCGCGGCAGCGGCAACTCGAGCGGTTACGACACGGGCGAGTACACGCAGGAGGAGCTCGCTGACGGCGTGCATGTCATCGCATGGCTCGCAGAGCAGACCTGGTGCACAGGCAGCGTGGGCATCTTTGGCAAGAGTTGGGGCGGCTTTAACGGACTGCAGCTCGCCGCCATGGCGCCCCCAGCGCTCAAGGGCGTCGTGTCGCTCTACTCTATCGACGACCGGTACGCGGACGATGTACACTACATGGGCGGCGCCGTCATGGGCTCCGAGGCGCTCAGCTGGGCGACCGTGATGCTGGCCTGGAACGCGCGACCGCCAGCGCCCGAGGCGATCGGATGCGAGGCTCAGTGGCAGGCGTTCTGGAAGGACCGGCTGGAGCACCATCACCCATGGCTCCACGACTGGCTTGCGCACCAGTGTCGCGATTCTTTCTGGAAGCATGGCTCGATCTCCGAGTCTTACGAGTCTGTCAAGTGCCCCGTGCTCGTGGTCGGCGGCTGGGCGGATGGGTACCACAACGGTGTACATCGCATGATGTCGAGCCTGACTAACTGCGTGCGCAAGGGTATGATCGGGCCCTGGAGCCACGACTGGCCCAACATCGCGACTCCGGGCCCCCAGATCGGCTTTCTCGAAATGTGCAGACAGTGGTGGGAGTTTGCGCTGAACGGCCAAGAGAATGGCTGCAGAGAGCTCCCAGATCTGCAGCTCTACGTGAAGGACGCGATTGCAGACGCACAGCTCTCGCCACAAATCTCAGAGTACCCGGGCAAGTGGCTTGGTGTCCAGGACGCAACGCGGGACGTTCAGCAGCACTTTGTCACGCTATACTGCGGTTCAAAGGGACTGCTGACTGACACGAGCGAAGCCGTTGACCGTACTAGCGAGCGAGTGATCAGGACGCAGAGTCTGCAGGGCGCCTGGAGCGGCGAGTGGCTCTCGTTCGGAGGACCCGACATGCCAGGCGACCAGGCCAGCGACGACAGTCTGGCGACCACTTGGAGCACTAAGCCATTGACTGAAAGCATCGAGATTGTCGGGTATCCGGTAGTGTGTCTCACTCTCAAGTCCAGTCATCCGCAGGCGCTGGTCGCTGCTCGCCTCTGCGACGTGGCGCCATCGGGCAAGTCGGCTCTCATTTCGAGGGGCGTGCTGAACTTGTGCCATCGCGAGGGCCACCACCTGTCTGCTGTCCAGGAGATGCCCGAAGGAGCGGTGAGCGTGTCGTGGAAACTCAATTTCTGCGCGTACAACGTCCCCGCTGGCCACCGAGTGCTGCTCGCAGTGACGCCGCACTACTGGCCACTTATCTGGCCGTCGCTTGAGCCAACACAACTGACTGTCACGTTTGATAAAAACGACAGCAATGTCGTGCGCCTGCCAGTGCTCAGTCACGGCGACAGATTGATTGGCAGATTGCCGTGCCCCGTTGAGACGTATCCGCTTGACCTGGGGACGTCAACACGATCGATCACGCTGCGCGAGCCGGCGGCGCTGGAGCGGAAGCTCTCGATCCTGCTCTCGGAGGTGGATGCTTCAAACCCGCAGCAGCAGGAGCTCTCTGTCAAGGAGGATGACGGCAAGAGCTTTCTCATTGACCAGGGCATCACGATGGAGGAAACATGTGAGAAGCGGTACCGGATTGACCTCAACTGCAGACACCCTCAGGTTATGATCACGCGGTCGCTCAAGTACGAAAAACTCGAGCAGATTGCACTTGAGAGGCTGCTGAGTGAGCACGCCGCTGCTGTCGCTGCAGTCAGTCTAGAAGAGCGAGTCAAGCGCGTCGACCTGGCTGAGTTCGAGGCGATCCCGTGGAAAGCAGAGGTGACGACCACAAGCACCATGTCCTCCGATGCCGAATCCTTCTACCTGGACGATCATCTCGTAGTGCTTTTGAATGGAGCCGTGTTCTTTGACAAGGTCTGGACGAAACAGATTAAGCGCCACTTTGTGTGAGCAGTGGCCTAGAGGATCCCAGCCGAGTGATCTTGTGAGTTGGGACCTAATCAATGTAGCAATGGGCTAGGAAAATGAAAGACTTCAACAGATTGAAACGCTCTCAATTGAGAGCAACTCCGTTTTTCAGTAGCTAGCTGTCACTTCTCCTCTCGCGCTAGAAGTGCACTCGTTTTGGATCTGGTCGGCCCGTGTTTCCTTCGTTGTGGTCCTCTTCCTCTGAGTTCAACGCGCCAGCCTGATGCGCCGAGTCAAAGTCCCGCACTTCGTTCGCGCTTTCCAGTGCGCGCGGGGACCGGACATCGATTTCATGGTCCTTAGTCGCACGGCAACGGATGCCGTCACGTGCAGTCTCAACGCCCGCGAGCTTCTTCAGGTGCTTGCGCGCGCCGTGGCGACCTTTATTGATGATGTGCTTGGCTTCCAGCGTGTCGAGCTTGTCCAAGTGCGCCAGCATCTCCATGGTGGCACGATAGATGTAGCACGTAGGCACCTCTTCCTCCGCGATGCCACCTGTAGCAGCACCCATATTCCGATTGCTGGCTGTGCGCTGTTTATCCTCCTCGCTGTTACTGGCCACGATTGCATCCAAACTGCGCAACGCATTGGCCGACCCAGAGCTCCTCGCGGCGCTCAGCGAAAGCGTGTGTAGAAGCGTCGACATGGCCGACGGCGCGGCTTCCGCCGTGGTCCAATCAAGCTTGTTCTTTGTTCGGTATTCGGGAAAATCCAGCAGCAGTTCCTCGTACGGATCGTGATCCAGCCGATAGAGCTCCGCCGTCGAGAGCGCGACGCAAGTTTCGTGACGTGGCACGCCGTAGAGCAGCGCCAGCTCGCCGAAGAACTCACCCTTCTCCTTGGTCACTTCGCACTTGTCCTGCTTCACAAGAATGCGGCCGTGTGAGATGAAGTACATGCTGCGGTCCACGTCGCCGCGGATCACGACTTCCTCGCTCTCGGAGCAGATTACAAATGTGAGCCGCACGAGTAGCGCGCGCAGGAAATGCACATCGAGCGCGTGGAAAATCGACACTTTCCAAGCAAACTGATGCAGTGTCGCGTACACGACGTCCTCCTGCAGTGTGCGCGAGATATTGGCGATGGCGTCGAACTCCTCCTCACCGCGCCGACGCCGCCAGATGCTCGCATAGTACTGCTTCACCTGCTTCTTGAGGGCCTTGGGCACCTCGTTGAGTACCAAGTAGTGCTGGAGCTCGGAAAGGTTTTGCTCAAAGATGGCTTTTCGCTTCGAGTGGAACTGGTACATCTCACCGTGCGCACCCACCAGCGTGCCATAGATGTAGATACTCCACAGGATCACCGCGATCTCGGCAAAAAGCTCAATGAGGTTCATGGACACGATATCGCCGTAGAAGAGTGTCGTGATGGAGCCAATCGCAAAGTGCATCGCGCGATAGTACTTGCGTGTGAGCGACACGTGCTCAAGATCTACAGCACCTGAGTGCCCTGACGAGTTTTCCGACTCGGAGACCTCCACGAGCATCCCAGGCGTCGAGAGCCACGAGTACGCGTAGTCCTGGTACGCCTTCTCGCTCGCGGCAAACCAAATACATGCGATGAAGTGGCCCATCATCAAATATGACGCTAGCGAGCGCATGAAGTAAAGCCTTGCTTCTGCGATCCGCACCCTCATATCGTAGACTGCATACTGGATGATGCTGTCAGATAGTGGCTCGATGCGAGTCGCATGGAGAATCTTGTTTAGTCGCAGGAAGCAAAGATGCTTCCACTTCTCAGAATACTCCATCGTCGAGAGCGGGAGTCCCAGTCCAAAGAGCACCAATTCCAGTGGAACGAGAGCAACGATATCGTATCGAAATTGAGAATCGAAGATCACCGATTTTAGAAGTGAGAGTCCCGCCAAGAAGGACAGTTCCCCCTTGTCCCTCAGGAGAATGACGCGCGTGTAATGGTTGGACTGCCGAACTTTGCGCGCCAGGTTCAGCAAGCACAACATGTCGATAAAGTACTCGCTGGTTGACCACGCCCGGAGTGATGATGATGACAGCTTGACCAGGTCATTCACGAAGCACACTTTGAACGGCACCACTGCGGCGTAGTACAGTGCGACCAGCAGCATCAGCAGATCCCAAGACTTGCCGATTTTCTTGACCATAATCAGAAACTCTTCGGTACTGATATGATAAGTATGGTTGCCATGTTGCGTAGCTTGCCTCATAACTCGCTGCCAGCGCATCGAAGAGCGTCGCCGACTGGAGAACATCGATGATGATCTCGGCATAAACGCGCCCACTTTTTGATTGGTCGGTGAACGAACTTTGAAGTGTTCGTGAGCCTTGGCGCTTGCACTTGACATGTCAAGATGCTTCTCGCTAGCTGCTGAAGTCTCGTGTCTCCATTGGTGATAGTTGCGATATAGGCGAAATAACGTGGAGAACTTGGGATGTTTACAGCGCTGCAAAATCTCAAAATCAATCCCAATTGGCCCGCGCAGCGTGCTTTCTATGCCGGACGAGGCTTGACGGGTTGTGGCTCGGGTGGTCTCCTCTTGTTGCTTTGTTCGCTCGAAGAATCTGGTGTCGAACGATGGCAGCGACTGGCATCGCGCCATCCTTGCCAACAAAGCACTCTTGTCACTTTTACCTGTCTTTGCAAGCAAGAAAGTGCCTGAGCTCATGTCAAATGGTTGACCGAATCGAAGCAGCCGCGGGTGGGTTGGCACGACCACAGCCGGCCCAGTTGCATCCACTGTGACCTGTAACGATGCGATCGGAGGCGCCTGGAGCTTGGAGACTTGGTTGTGGTTATGGTCTTGATGATGGATATTCAGATCGTCGAGACGCGGTGGCGAACGATTACAATGGAAATCGTCATTGTGAGCCGAGTGCATCCTCATAAATGGCTTTGGTTTGCGATATCCTTTCATCGTTTCCATTGGCAGATGTAGGCGCCTTGAATGGCGACGTGTCAGCACCGAATTCCTCCGAGCCGCTTTCGCGTCCGGTGCTTCAGCAGCTGCGCCCTTCGTTGATGCTGAGTGATGTGGCACGTGCACCTTTCTGTCGGGTGGAATAAGCTCATACATCATTTCAACGATTGCGCTCGTCAAAGACACCAAGTATGTGGACCGCTTCCAGCACTCCGTCTCGAGTAAGCCCATTCGCTGGTCGTCAATCTGATCGCGCACGTGCTTGTTCACCGGGTTGACCTCAACGAAGAACTGCTGAAACACCAAATCGAGCGACTTGGATGGTGCTTTCTTCTTGCTGACGACCTGGTGCGGACCCAGCGACGGCAAGTGGAGGCGTGACGGACCTACGCCTTCTCTCACCGATTTGCTCAGAAAGCTTCTGCCACTTTTCTGCGAGGTATGCTCGGCTTGCAAGGTTGCGAGGTATTGGCGATACTTTGACACATACGCGTCTGCTTTCGCCAGCAAGTACTTCGCTTTCTTCTCCAATATCGCAGCTTCGGGTGTGTAGAATGATCGACCTTGCTTCAGCTTTGGCACGTTTATCTTGTTTGCCTTTGCCATCATACCGCTCAGGTTTCGAGATATCTTTCGCGTTAGGATGATGTGCTTGGTCTTCGTTGCAACCTTCAGACAGCTGTCGTGGTAGCATTCAACACGACCTTTTACCCAGTCGAGAATCGCATTGAGTGCGTGCTTCTGTACTTGGATCTCCGAGGCATCTCCGTCCACAGCCCACAGTTCGTCCCAATTGTGCTTGGAGATGTGCAGAACTTCGCAGGAAGTGACCGCTTTTACTGTTGCAATGCGACGTTGTTGAGGCAGAAAGAATGCGACTTCACCGAAAAGACAGCCTTCCATGAGCACCGCAACATTTGTGACCGACTCGGTCCAGAACACGCCAGCCAACCCTTTTCGCATAACGCAGAGTCTGCTTCCGAACGTATCCTCTACCACGATGTCGTCTCCTGGGATGAACATTTCGGAGCCGAGCCGCAGCGCCAGGTTGTTCACTTGAGAGTAGGTCAAGAACCTACTGATAGGTAGCGTCACGATCGTTGCGCCGTAAATCTCGTGCATCAGCTTGAGCTTCAAATTCGCCGATAGGTCATGTACGACTTCGTCTAAATCCCTTCCTCGAGTTTGCTCCAACTGGACCTTGAAGAAGAGAGCAACTCGTTCACGCAGCACCTCTGGCAGCGCGTGCTCCTTGGCATAGTTCTCAAAGCTTTCGATCCGACTCTTGTGCTCTTTCGCTTCCTTGTTCACATCGATAATGAGGTCAGATAGCTCTCCGACGATGTGGCCCATCACGAAAGTACAGCAAAGACATGTCGTGATTGCCCATATCGTACCGAAGATTCCGCGCGGGACAATCTCGCGAGATCCAACGAGCGTCAGGGTCGTCAACGCCCAGTAGAACGAGCGGATGTAGAGCGAACCGATGGAATGGTGATACACATGGAGGAAATGGTCCGTCTCGAGCCAGCAAAACTCACTCTGTGAGCACTCGTAATCGGAGATCCAGAAGAAGATCGACGCCGCATAGTGCGCGATCAGCAGCAGGAAGAAGAGCAACTTGAGCGGGCTCAGGTACGACGACACATTCTGCGACGCGAATATCTGCTGGATCTGGATAATCACGTCGTCGATGTACGTCCACAAGTCGTAGCAACGAATCAGGCGCGGCAATCGACACATCCCCGATGCAAATAGGTGGTGGCTATCAATTACGTACAGCGGGAGCGAGGCAATTAAATCCATCTTGATCCGAGTGCTTTTGCGGTACTGGGTGTTGACTTCTTTGCGGTAGAGGAGGTTATCGAGTCCAGCCTCCTCGCATCCAAAGTAAAACAGCCTGAGGTAGATGTCCGCAGCGAAGAAGAAGTCACACACGATGTCCGTGGTCCACATCGCGGTGAACAACTTTGCAGACATGTGCATGTGCGAGTGGAACGCGATCCGGAAAATGATGACAAACGCGTTATAAATGTTGCAGAACGTGAGGAAAACGTTCCAAACGCTCTGAACATTCATTCGCAGTTCATCTGCGTCGACTGTCCGACTGGATTTAGCTGCCATGTCATTCACGAGCCCGGTGTCCTTTTGGTAGAACATGGTCGTTGTCCCAATGACGTGTGGCTGAAGCTTGATGTTCTCGAGATTTCGAGCAATTCGGCGCCGCCGGGACAAGTCTTCGGTCCAAACCAAATGAGCTTCGTTCTTGATGTCTCGGATGTCTTCAGCAAACTTGAGGAGAATCACATCGAAGTGATCTCTGGTCATGATCGACGCGTGGATGTGTGATACTGCTTTCAGGGTTACCTGGTGAGATCGCTTCAGCAGAAATTCACTTACACCGTAGTTGTCTCCGTCGTGAAATGCGCCAACAGGAACCTTCTTTGACTGGAAAAACACGTTCACTTTGCCATGCAGAATCACGAAGAACTCCTTGCATGTGTCCCCTTCAATGACCATGGTTTCGCCATTTTGGTACGTGCGATGTCGAAATTTCCCCGTCACCTCTTCGAGAAATTCTCGACTAGCCGAATCGAACAAACTGATGCTCTTCGTCGCCTCGGAGTGCAGCAGTGTCGAAATCTGGTAGCAAAGCTGGTCCGGCAAATGAGTAAGAAGCTGTGACTCGTACGCTTTCTTCCGTCCTGTGAATTGGCTATGGTAGAAGCGACGAATTTCCACACGAAGCTTCTCCGAAATACGAAGGTGCTCCATAATGTTGTTCAGCGTGTTGAGCTTTTCGACGTGGTGATGCTGACTTGCCATGAGGTTCGAGATTGTGCTTGACATCGCACCGACGACGCCAAAGTTGATAATGCCTCCAGCGAAGATCCAAAGAGCTGCAAAGTAGCTTTCAGCAGTGGAGAACGCCACAATGTCTCCGTAGCCGACGCTAGTGAGAGCGACGACGGCCCAGTACAGTGACCTGAGGTACGCAAACGACGCTTTGTAGAATGAGTTCGAATCCTTGATCGGGAAGGTGGAGCCAATGTGTCCATAGCAGTCAAACTTGACCCACGAACAGTTTTGGAAGTTGGTCGCCATGTACAAGCAGCTCTGCCGGGTCAAGTCACTTGCAGTGACGCCGTCGCCCACTTGACTGCTGTCCCACGACAAAGGCATCCACGCCATAACAAACCAGATGCAGCCACTCATGTGGAGCGTGAGAGTCACTCCAAGTAGCAGCGTCACTACAAGTTGAACCTTCGAACTCAACCCGTAGTAGTCACCAAGATCTTGGATCAAATCCAGGATGTAGCGCAAGCGAAGGAGTCGGCTGACCCGAAAGATCCACGAGTAATCTTCAACATCACCTTGGATCGTCTCCATGATTAACGAGATCGGGAGAACTGCAAACAAATCGAGAAAGAATCCGTTCGCTTTGTACGCCGCAAAGACCATGTCGGAGTCGACGACATTCAGCATCACCGTCGGATCCAAGTAGGCGAAAAATCGAGCTCGAAGTAGGATATCCATCATGAAGAGCAGCTCCACGATGAGCGTCATTGTGTATCGAGCACCAATCTCTTGCTCAACGAGAAAGTTTCTCTGCGCGTCGTGATTTGAAATGAATACGATGTAGTACGGCACCTCGAACGCAACGAAAATGATCCCGAGAAATCGCAGCAGATCCCAACGAACACGAAATGCCGAGCTTGGCAGGCGCCACACAATTCCTAGACGTGCGAAATCAGATCCACTGCTCCCACTGGATCCGTTGACGCCGTCGTTACCACCACCTCCTCGCAAACCGAGCAGCTTCTTCGTTTTCCGCAGTTGCGTTGAGTACTTTTCAAAGACATCCGCCATTCTTTCGAGTGTCTCCTTCTCTCGTCCACGGTAAAAGTGCGAGATCGCCGCATCGAACTTGGATTTGTCGAGCACATACAACTCGCAAAAAGTCTTCGCCACTGCTTTTTCTTCATATTTTTCAGGAGCCAAGAGACAGCAGTCGGCGAAGAAGTCTCCGGTCTGGCACTCTTTTGAGCCTGACCCATCGAAAGCAGACAGAACGACAGCGCCTCGGATGACGAAGAACATCTTGGCGTTGATCTTCGGCTCGATGATCGCATCATTTGGCGAGTAGACTCGATGCAGAAGGGCGAGCGCCAAGTGGTTGATGAATTCGACGCTCTCTTTCATCATAAAGCAGACTTGCTTTACTCGACTTGCTTTCAGTGTGTAAATCACTTTCGATTGCAAGTGCTTGGGCATCAAACGGAGCGCATCTTCGCTGTCCAGTCCGTGGTGAGTGTTCCAGGCGTAGCTGAAGTAGTCCATCACTTTTCTTCGAACCGCGCGAGGGATGTTTTGCGATTTCATGTACTCTCGAGCATTATCCACGTGAGTTGAGAAAGCGGCTTGGCGCGAATTTCTGTAGCGGAAGATGAACTGGAACGTGGCCAGGATCGATGTACTCAGCAATGCACCGACGACTTGGACAATAATCGCGTAGAGGGTCTCTGCATCGGAGACAGGCGTGACGTCATCGTAGCCTAGCAACACCATTGTGCGAGATGCCCAGTAGAGCGATCGACCATACTTTCGTATCAAGGTGCTTCCCGGCAGCTGATCACGAATCACCCAGCTTGTCTCCTTGTCCAGGCTGCAAAACTCAAAGAAGACACCGCACTCTGCATGAGCTATGAGCATGTACCCGCACGCGAACCAGTGACACAGTGTCGCGCCAAAACTGATTCGCTTTACAAGTCCGGAGATTCCTGTGTATGAAAGCTGCTGCACGAACGCGCTTTCCGAGTAGATCTTCCCAATTCGATCCAGACACTGACGGAGACGATACACTCGGCACAGCTTCGTAAAGCGTACAAGGTGCAATGCGTTCAGTTGTCCAGTTGCGAGTGGAATCATCTCCAATGGCAGCACTGCAATGATTTCCAGGATGAATTGCAGTTTCTTCTCCTGGTAGTTCTTGCTTGCGGCAGCGACTGACGTTGCAGATGGTGCAAGTGTTGTCAATGTCCACTTCGCTTTGGTGGAGCGCATCACGGAGCTTGTCTTTCGCACGCGCTGGGTAATCTTCGGAGACTTCGATCGCGCGTCTCGCGACATCTTCTTGCCAAGCTCAAAGCTCACAGACTGGGATAGCTGGGAGAACGCATCTTTCCAGACTCGATAAAACTCCATGAACTCCAAGATCCCGATCGCATCGAAGAAAACGTCGATCGGCATCAAGATCTCGAGCTCGGGCGTCCACTTCACATTCTCCCCGAAGCTTCCAAACGGATTGTAGAGGAAGCCGATGCGGAACGGCACAGTGAGGAGAACGTAGAGCACCGTGCTGAGACTGGTCAGGACGCTGATAGTGGTGCGTGCTGTCCACGAGAGCTTCTTGTACTTTCGATGTATGGGGCGAGTCACGTAGCGCTGGAAAAGCCACCACGGCTTGCGCATCAGCGCCATTGCCGATTTGCCGTCGTATTGGCGTGGGAATCCATCGACAGAGAAGCGACGCCCTGCGGGTCTAGCTGGAGACGGCTGGTACTCGGAGGCTACAGTATGTCCTGCTCCCGAGGAGGCCGATCTGGCGTCACCCAGTGCTCGAAGCGATGACGTAGACGACATGGTGTGTATCTGGCCAAGCGGAGGCGCAGAAGCAGATGGAGAATGATCTGTGCTCGACGCGTACACTTTGTTCTGCACCGCCATTCGACCTGTCCCTTTGACTATCCATCCATGTCCCAGTAGTGCCGTCGCTCTTCTGTCTGTCTGAGTGGCCAGCGATGCTGGGTCTGATAGCTTTTCGAGAATGGGGCCACCTGGCGGGTGGTTTCACGCGGAGACTATTCGCGTCCAGAGCAGCTCAAATTTGGTGATTGAAACGCCCGATGCTCGAAGCTGTGTGTACTTATTTATATACAGAGCGTGTCAGTGGATAAACTTCAGTGTCATTTTTTGCGTTTCAGATTACCTTCACTGGATGATGGTAGCGTAATACGAGGCAGTTAAACACATTCTTGTCTCGCCCTTGAAGGCAGCTCAGGCCTGGGTTGCAAACACGACACTGAAGATTAGCTCACAGTTTCTCCCTGAAAAAAAGTTGCTACTAATGCTTCAATGTCCGCCTCATACCTTCTATGTAAAAGCTGGCGTAGGACAGCGCGCGACCCCCTTGCCCGTATATGTGGATCATGGCTGCTCTTTGGCCCTATCTTGAATAACAGCTAGAAATCTTGTCGACAAAGTCGCGCTGCGAAATGAAGTCACCTGGACGTGTTCCGACGTGCCTTAATTCGGAGCTGCTCAATCTCGACCTGCATTTCATCCGTCAGCCTGGCCCATTTCTTCATCTCAGCAGTGCTGACATCGCTTAGTTCCTGAAGATACGACTCCATCGATGCTTTTTGCTTCCGCATCTCGGTACGTTCCAGCAGCAACTGGTAGATCATTTGGTCTTTGACCCGTAGCAGCTGACTCAACTCGATGTTGCTCCTTACGCCACCATCAGCACCGTCAAGATGTTTGTCTGGGCTATCTTTCTCGTGCGCAACACTGTTCATCTTCTTTACGACCGAGCTGGAAGTTGGTGTCAATTGGGTTTGCTTCTGCTGCTGGCGATTCAGAGTATCGTTCTCACCGAGTTTGCTCATTCCACGTGGAACTGTGTAGTCCTTCATCGCCAGATATTGAGCTTGTTCTTGGAGATCACTCGCACTTTTGAGAAAGCTCTCCATTTCCTCAACCGACACGGCAGCGCCTTGAGAGTGCACAGTCATGTTCAAACATGAGCAAATTATTTCGTTGGCAAACATAGTCTGGCGTGACAACAATCACACACCTTTTCTCGAATATCGCCGCACGAAAGATTCGATGTCGTCGATGCGCTCCAAATCCTCCTCCATGGCTTCGTACAACTTGAAAACTTGGTTCTCACTGTCTCCGTGATCGGGCCATTCTGTATGCGGTGAGGGTTTGCCACGATTCCTGAACTCCATATTCTGGAATGGCCGATGTTGCTGCCATCGAGAAGATGGCACCGCATGATGCTTACCACGCTGCTCCGACGCGATAGTCTCTCGGATACTTGTTATCTGCACTTGTCAGATACATTATATACATGATCATAGTGAATATTCAAGCTCCACTCATGGTTACTGCTATTTGCACTCACCATTTCGAGTATGCGTTCTCGCTGTTCAACGAGTTCGTCTTTGCAAAGCTTCCGCAATTTCCAGAGTGCCGCTTGGTAGTTGGAGCTCAGCGTCTTCCTCCTCTCATGCTCGTTTGCAGAATTGGTCGTTGCGCCCGCCGGAGGTTTTTCTGTACTTGGTGGTGTTGCAGGACTCGGTTGGGGTTTCAATGTTTCCGTTCTTGAAGGAAACCTCGAAGGCGCTGTAGCAGTCGGCAGAACAAGATGCGGTATCAGTTGATAGTTGAGATCTTCGACGAACGCAGTCAGCTGTGGCTTGAAGTCTGCGAAGAAGCCGTGAAATTTGTCGAGGGTGAGTGCCCCCGTTCGATCCTTGTCGTAGCGCTCGAAGAGCTGACCAGCCTCGAACTCGGAGTTCTTGTCCGAGCGCTCGTACCCGAGTGGGATGCCACTTGTATCCGTCAGCGAAAGCGGCTTCCGCGCGCGTTGAAGTGTCGCTCTGCGCGCATAGAGAATATCCGCCTCATGGAGACCACTACCACCAGCACTCGTATTGACAGTAGACGGGTCGGCGTAGTCCCTGAGAAGCTGCAGGAAGTCCAGACGTGTGAGCACTCCAGCGCGCGCTCGATCATAACGTCGGAAGAGCTGCACCGCGTCGGGGTCGTGCGGAACTGGCGGCGGCGCAGCAGACAGCAGCTCATCGGCCTTTCCTGACGCTGGCGGAAGCGCGGCGGCTGCGCTCTTGCTCCTGGAGCTGCTCTTCTTGGCGCCGCTCTTGCTGGAGCTCTTAGCTTTGTCCCTGTCTTTGCTGCTGCTGCTGGGCCTGTCCTTCTTCTTCCTCGTAGACGCCTTCTTCTTGTCGCCCGTCGTGGCCTTGGATGCCATGCTTGTGCGCGTGCAAAAGGCAAATGCAAAGGTCACACACGCAGAGTGAAGGTCACTGCAACCGCAACTCGTTTAGGTTTATAAAAAGAGAGATTGTAAAGCATTACTGTCTAGAAATTTACCTAAGTGAAGAGTCACTTGCTTCATCCGACATTAGCTATCACGATCTTCAATTTTATACGTAATTTGTATGATCCGGATAATAATGAGTCTATTATTAAACTGAATATGATTTTTCCGGATAGTTGGGGTATTTACATTTGTCGTTGCAGACACTGTTTCTCCGCACCCACCCCATAATTGCGTTCGTGGACCGTCTCTACGACCACTCTCGGAACTGACTTGTTCCCGGAGCGACCACAAACGAGCGTAAAGGCCCATTGCTCACGCTTTCGGTAGAGTCACTCGCTTGTAGCGCGTGAAGAAGCACGCCACAGGACAGGTTTCTTCGCGTCTGCTGCGCCTGCATCTCTCACTCGGCATTCCCACACGTGAGGCGTCTTGATGGTGCGACGAGCGGAATGGTGGATCGCGGCGCTGCTTCTCTCGCTCGCTCGGCTGAATGGTGCGTGATTTGATTTGATTTGATTTGATAGGGAAGCACGCATGAGCTGCTCGTCATAGCTCCTCACTCGCGTACACTGTCACTACATATGCATAGGCCATGGCTCTGACCGAAAAAAATAACAACAACTGTGTTCTTTTGTAATGCAGGTGTAGCTGCACAGAGCGACGCTGCGGCTCACCGGGAGCTCTTCCAGTTTAACCTCGCGAGCCCGGGCGAAACGAATGGCGTTGTCACCGGCGTCGCCGACCTCATAAGCGACGTGGTTGACAGACTTGCAGATGACATTCGTGTCAACACGCCAGCAACTACAGCACCGTCAACGACCACCGGCTCGCCAACGCCACAAGTATACTCTGTGGAAACTCCATCACCAGTCACGGCGACCCCACTTACAGCAGCCCCAGCCACAGCCATAGACGCTCCACTCGCAGATGCTCCAGTCACAGAAGCTGTAGCCACAAACGCTTCTACCCCAGAACCAACGACAGCAGCTCCCGCCACTGCAGCTCCCACCCCGGCGGTGTCCGCGAGTGATTTGCCCCCAGCTGCGGAAACAGAGGCACCAGTAGCAGCTGCAACAGAGGACGCAGTCACCTATGCAGGCTCCCAGGCAGCAGCGACACCGTCTGCCGATTTTACAGAAACGGAAGCAGGGATTACCGAAGCAATGACGCCAACAACAGACTCCGGCAGCGACAACGCAGAAGAGGAGATGATGGTGATCCCAAGTGGGAGTCGTGATGCTAGTTCTGCTTCCGGCGGTCCAAAGACCAAGAGTGCACGCCAGCCCCAGTCGGATGTCGTCTCGAACTCGAATCTGAGCGGGAATGGAACACCTAAACCATCATTGGAAGAGAACGTGACCCCAGCAGTTTCTTCAGCGGCTCCTTCAACAACAGCGCCTATAACAACGGCGCCGGTGGCAGCAGTGACACCACCGGTAGCGTCATCGACTGCACCACCGGTAGCAGCAGTAGGAGGGGTGCCTTCAGCAACAGCAGCGGCAATCGCGGTGCCGTCAGCAGTACCGTCAACAGCTCCTACAACGGCACCATCAGCTGCTCCAGCCACTTCTAGCCCTGGTAACATCGCTACTGTCCAGCTGCCTGCAACTACCGCTGCACCAGAGAAGAATTCCAAGCCCAATCTGCAGCCATCCGATGCGGGTCAAGTTCACGCACCTTCGTACAATGGATCGATGGAGAGTGCAGTGCGTGGAGTCGGCAAGAACGCGACCGATCCAGTGTCCTATGCTCCTAAAAAGTCCAAGAAGAGTGACAAGTCTACTTCCGCCGGAAGTAGCAGCCAAGCTCAAATGGAAGCGGTGGGGAGCTCAAACACCAGTAGTGGCGGCAGGTACAGCCTGGGGACTTCGTCGATCCTGTCGATTATTGGCGTGGTCGTTGGCATTTGCGCCATCATTGCCCTCTTCGTGTTCATTAGCCGGAAGAAGTACGGCGAGGAGAGCAGCGACGATGAGCTGCCGATGGCGTACGGGTACAGAATCGATGGCGGCTCGATCGTGCGCATGTCTCCGACGTTCCTGCACAATGGCGAGAACTCGGTGGTCGGTGGCCGTCCACCTAACAATTTCGACCAGGACAACACTTCTTCATCGGGAGAGAGTGGGGAGGAGAAGGTGGCGTACTTTGATAACAGCTTTGCAGTGCACCAGGCGGTGCAGAGCCAGGACCCAGTCGGCAACACCGTCAGCACCAGCTCGAAGCCGTCGCAACAGTTATCGTCGATCTACTCGGCGAGTGAGAACAGCGAATCGTGGAGCTCGGTTATGGAATCTGAGTTCGACACCGTGTCTCGATGCACGCGTGACACGAATCTGAGCGCAGTCACGACGACACCCTACACTTCCGAGTCCAACCGAGACACTGGGAGCACGCGCCGTGCGAGGAACAAGAGCGGCTCAACTTTTAGTGGTCAGATGAGCGACACAAGCAGCAACTATCGGTCCTCACGCGTGTCGTCGCACAAGGCATTCGAAGGCTACGACTCGTACTCGACCGCGCCGCTGGCTGCCAGTCAGGCGACGAGTGCCGCGTCGGGAGACAGCGCAAATGCAGCGCGGTCAACGTCGTCGGGGATGAGCTTCTACCGCAGCTTCAGTATCACTCGCTCGACGGCACTTTCGGACTTTGGCAGCGACACGCGGTCCTCGAGCGGGAGCTCGATCTACAGCGTTGACTCAAAGTCCCCATTTGATGTCTGAGGTTCTTGTTAGTAATGCAAACAATGTGAATATGTAATGTCCTGTATAAATACGTGACCATGTCAGTGAGAGCTGTTCGTGTTTGTTCATGCTAATCAAAATGGCTGCGCTGTGTCGCTTCGAGATCGCGTAATTACGCGCTCGTAAAAATCAAAAGCTTCGAAAAAACAGTTCGTGTGGACCACACAAACACGTTGAAGCGTTTTGCAAAAGATCGAAGGGTCTCTCTCTTAGTTAGTGTGGCTCAGCGGCACGTAGCAGAGCAAGAGAGAGAAGAAGAGAAGCCACTCGCAGCGAAGGCAGCAGTAAAGGCAGCGAAGCGTCTCTCCCCCGCGACTGCTCACTCACTCGCCCACAGGCAGTGCGCGCTCGTTCATTTCACGTGCACGGGCAGTCGCTCGCCCGCCCAAGAGCTCTTCGTCACGAGCAGCTCTCTCGGTCGCTCTTCACGCGCAACACAAACGCACGAGCGAGTGTGTGGTGTCACTCTGCAAGCAATTGGAGGCGTGCTGTGATTGACGGACTCGTAAGTGCAGTCAGTTACACCGACCCAGCGCTCAGTGAATAGTCCCCGGAAGCACGACTTGCGTCTCGTCCCGGTTGAAGTCGTCACGAAGCGCGAGACAGAGAGTGAACGAGAGCGAGCTCACTCGTGCGACGTAGTTGTGAGCTGGCGGGGACGATATGATGTTTCGGAAGAAAGTGCCGGATGACAAGGTGAGGAGCTCGCTATGCACTTTCCTTCTCACCAAATGCACATGTTGGGGCTCATTAGTTTATTTCTTTCGCGACCGTGTGTGTGTTTTTTTACTGCATTTTGTGGATAGGATGTTCCAGAGGAGATGATCTCAGCCGCCGTGCCAGTCGCACCGCCCAGAGAGCGCATCAAGTACAATCTGGACGATTTTGATCTGCTGGCAACACTCGGTACGGTGTGTGTTTTCACGGCATGTCTGCCAGTAGCTTCTCATATTGACGCTGGTGTTGTGAACCACATTCTACCACTATGACTCAACAGGCACGGGAACATTTGGTCGCGTGCGACTAGTTCGACTGCGCGACGCCGGGTCGTTCCACGCGCTCAAGATCCTCAAGAAGAGTGAGATTCTCCGCCTGCAGCAGCTGCATCACATCAAGTGCGAGGTGGAGATCCTGAGCAAAATCGACCACCCATTCATCGTGAGTTACTTGGGCCACTTCCAAGACGAGCGGCGACTCTACCTCGTGCTCGAGTACGTCCAGGGTGGTGAGCTGTTTTCGTATTTACGGCGCCAGGGTCGCTTCGCAGACCACGTGGCGTGCTATTACACGACGCAGCTAGTGCTCGCGATCGCATACCTGCACGCGCAACACATCATTTACCGCGATTTGAAGCCCGAGAACCTGCTGATCACGTCGGAGGGGTCCATCAAAATCACCGACTTCGGCTTTGCGAAAATCGTCGAAGACAGGACGTGGACGCTGTGCGGGACGCCTGAGTACCTCGCGCCAGAGATCATCCAAAGCAAGGGCCACGGCAAGTCGGTGGACTGGTGGGCGCTCGGCGTGCTCATCTACGAAATGCTCGCCGGGTACCCGCCGTTCTACGACGAGAACCCATTTGGAATCTACCAGAAGATCCTGAATGGCAAGGTGGATTTCCCCAAGCACATAGACTCGAAGGCCAAGGACCTGATCAAGAAGCTGCTGTCGCAGGACCGGACCAAGCGGCTGGGTACGAATTTGCTATGTTTGTTGCTATAGTGTCGTGGGGGTGTATATTATGAAACCTGACGAACTCTGTTGTAATTCTTTTTCTGTGCAGGATGCTTACGTGGAGGGTCTGAGGATGTGAAGAAGCACAAGTATTTTTCTCGGATCGACTGGGACGCCGTGCTCAACCGGACAGACCCACCGCCGTACCTGCCGCACGTGGGCGGGCCGGGCGACCACCAGAACTTTGACGAATACCCGGATTCACCCATGGACGACTCGGCAGTGCTCTTTGGCGACGACAAGGCCTCGTTCGAGGTCTTTGACAACTTCTAAGAGCGCGCAGCAGCGTTCAGACGAGTTGAGGTGCTTTCTTCCAGTGACGGATCACAACCAGAAACAGAAATCCACACAAAAAGTCTCCTAATAAACATATTTTCTACGTGCTGCTCACGGAATTCAAAGTGTGACACTGCGAGAGGTCAACTTCAGCTTTCAGTGGCGCCTCGAGAGCGCTCTCCACGACTATACGCTCGACATAAGCGATAGAATGGCTTTGGGCACCAGCATCTGAGCCTTGCTCCGTGGCTTGTGTCTCAAGAATGGAAACACAACGCCGTCGACATGGTCGTCGCTCTCAACTTCGTCGTCACTGTCGTCCAGGATCAGCTGCTCCAGGCGAACTGGTTGAGCGCGTGCACGATGTTGGCTCCACGAAGATTGATAGTCTCGTCGACTTGCACCTTGAGCTCATCGTCGTCACCACCAACAGAGAGCTCGGTGTCGCTTCTCGGCCTGCTGGCCTTTTGTTCCTCAACTTGGAGACCATCACAACTTCAGAATACCGGTATCTATTCGGTATCACCGTGGCCACTCTTGTCATCGCCACAAGAATGTTGCTCACCTCACTATGCAATTACTCAGTTCAAACGATGTTGCTTCCCCAGTTTGCCAAGCACTCTTTCGTACCGAATATGCAATTTCTAAACCAGCCTGTCGGATTTCAACAGACAGTCGTCACACGCCATCATTACTCTTTTCGAAGCCAACCGAAGACCCACCAGCACCAGCAGCTCCATCCACCAGCAGCAGCTACAATGTCCGACGCCCAGCCGCTGAAGCAGATCACGCCGGATCAAGTTGCCAGCTTCGCGTACGACCCCGTGGACGCGCGCGCGCTCGTGGACGCGCGCACGATCGTCGACGATGTGCGCGCCAACGGCATCGACGCGCTGCGCCAGCACGCCGTGCGCCTCGGCGACATCGCGGCGCTCGACCAGCCCGTGCTCATCTCCAAGCAGGAACTCCACGACGCGTACCTCAAGCTGTCCGTGGGCGAGCAGCAGGTGCTCGAGCGCACAGCGCAGCGCATCAAGCTCTTCGCGCAGGCGCAGCGTGCGTCCATCCAGAACTTCCAGCAGAAGATCGAGGGCGGCTTTGCCGGCCAGGACGTCTCGCCCATGAACGCCGCGGGCTGCTACGCCCCAGGCGGACGCGTACGTGCTGCGCTTGTGTATATACTTTGTCTATCTACAGTTTTTCTTAACATGTGTGTGTCTGTACGCATGGATCACAGTACCCACTGCCGTCGTCGGTGCTCATGACAGCCGTGACGGCGCGCATCGCTGGCGTCAAGACGGTCGTGGTGGCCTCGCCGCGTCCAGCGCTCGCGACGCTTGCGGCCGCGTATCTCTCTGGCGCCGACTACTTCATCGCGGTTGGCGGTGCGCAGGCCATCGCGGCCATGGCCTACGGTGTGGGCGGCGTCCCGCCGTGCGACATCATCGTGGGTCCGGGCAACAAGTGGGTCACGGCGGCCAAGTCGCTCGTGTTCGGCAAGTGCGCGATCGACATGCTCGCCGGCCCGTCCGAGTGTCTCGTGATTGCGGACGCCAGTGCAAACGTCGAGACGATCGCGGCCGACCTGCTCGCGCAGGCTGAGCACGACACGGCCGCTGTGCCCATCCTCGTGACCACAAGCCAGCAGGTGATCGACGGCGTCAACGCGGCCATCCTCAAGCAGCTTGAGACGCTTCCGACGGCCGCCACGGCGCGCGTCAGCGTGAAGAACGTACGTTGCCTGTTGTTGATACTTGTGTTGATACTTTAGTACCAAAACTGCCGTTATGGTCATCGAAGCTGATACTTTTGATACCTCTTTGATACTTGCTATAGGGCTTTGCCGTGTTATGCCCCGACATGGCGTCGTGCGTGGCCGTGTCGGACGTGCTCGCGCCCGAGCACCTCGAGGTGATCACGGAGAACTACCAGGAGGTCGCTGACCAGGTGACCAACTACGGCGGCCTCTTCATCGGCGGCCGCGCTGCCGAGGTCTTTGGCGACTATGGCGCCGGCCCGAACCACGTCTTGCCGACCGGCGGCACCGCCAAGTACACGGGCGGCTTATCTGTGCACACATTCCTGCGCATTCGCACGTGGATGCGCATCGACGACGCGCAGGCCTCGCAGACACTCGTGCAAGACTCGGCGCTGCTGGCACGCATGGAGGGGCTCGAAGGCCACGCGCGCGCTGCTGAACAGCGTCTTCTATAGAAACACCCCAGACAATTGGAAGACGTGATGAGTAAGATGGTAATGTGAAGCTCATGGCCTGCTTTGCATGCATTATATGACTGTTGTGGGTTTGCTGAAGAGCTGACTATGGCGTGGCGCTTGTGAGCTCCTGGAGCAACTGCAGTGGCGTACTTAACACCTGACTTGCAGTCTTGACCTCGCGGGGAAACAAGTGCGCTACCAGATGGAAGACGTTGATGTCGTATTCGCTCTTTAGCACATACACGAGCGCCGCGAGGATGACGAAGTAGAAGGCAAAGTCCAGATATCCGCCGTAGGTCGACGTTGCTGCGAACGAAGTTGAAGCGAAAGACAAATTGGAGCCTGGCTCCGTGCTGTCTGCCTCCGCGCGCGCAACGAGCTCGTCCATCTTGTGCTTCTCGAGCCCCAGCAGCGTCTGGAGCTTGCGGATCTTGGCTTTCTGGAGCTCCTTCTCGGTGGTTCGCTGAGCTGTTGTTGTGGGATTCGATTCCGATAATGTTGACACTGGTGAAGTTACCGACATCTTGGCCGCTTCATTGGTACTCGCTAAATGCAAACATGTTGGTGCTGATGGAGCGCATTTGAGGGCTTCATCGTCTTCTGCATTGGTCTTGTAAGCTTCGCACGTCTTGGGATCGCCACTGTTGTGAACAGTGATGCTGTTGTAGTCGAATGGCTCGCCAGGGAAAGCAGTGAGCACCGAGACGAGCACGATACCAATAAGAAGCCCCAGACTCAGGCTCTGAACCACGTCGTCCATTCTTCGCAAGTCTGCAGAGCTCGAAAAATGGACTCGTCAGAGGGGCGACCTGTCGGCCAGAGCAGTTTCGAAAATGGAATTCACGGTCAACTCGACGCTTTGGCGGCACAGTTATCACTCCGACTCTCGCTTCTCAAGGTCTTTGTCCGGCCGCTCGATAGACCGGAGCACAAGTCAACCAGCAGCAGCTTCATGGTACCAAATGCGCTCATATCCTGATCTGACGGCCCAGCTTGACAAAGTCCGAGCTGATAAAACCAACCACTCTCTCTGCCTATTCCTGGTGACCGCATCTTTTGCAAATAGCTCGTCGGAAGTGAGTGGCATGCACCAAATAAGTGCTACTTTGGGAGCCCAGCCATCGACTGATTCGCCAGCAACACACCTTCACGAGCACAATGCAAGCGCGCCATCAGGGCTGAAGAGTGAGTTCCGACAGCACTTGGCAGATTTTATATGCCCATGTTGATAACGCTTGAGTGCTGAAGAAAAGAGCTCAGATACCCAGCCAATGGCGACAGCACTTGCGGCTTCCATGGTCGCAAACGCCGGCATCGGCCACGTCCCGACCGCCGCAGCCACGAAAGACTTGAATAACAACAGCAGCTCAGGCACCTTCAAGGTCTACGGCAGCCTGTTTAGAGTGGACGCGCGCTACCAGTTCCTCAATCCACTGGGGAAAGGCTCATATGGCATCGTCTGGTACGTCTCTCGCTCATGAAGTTTGGTTGTGTGTGTTGACCAACAATGTTGAGAACTAATTTCCCATTTTGTGTCTTTTTCTCCAGCGCGGCCAAGGACCGCGAGACGGGCCTGAGCATGGCGATCAAAAAGGTGTCGCCCATGGCCAAGCGTACTGTGGATGCCAAGCACACCCTCCGAGAAGTGTTGCTGCTGCAGTTGCTGGGAAGACACCCCAACGTAAGGCCCTTGCGGCTTTTGGAATGACCCTACTGTGACTCTGGTTTCTGATTCTAAACCCATGCCTCTCTAGATCATCTCGATCCACAACCTGTCGACGAACCTCAAGGACGACGAGCTCTACATTGTGATGGACCTCATGGACACGGACCTGCACCGCGTGATTCAGAGCTCGCAGGCGCTCTCCGAGTCGCACGTCAAGTACTTTCTCCACCAGCTCCTGCGCGGCGTCAAGTACCTCCACGACAACGGCGTGCTGCACAGGGACCTCAAGCCAGGCAACCTGCTGCTGAGCAAGACCTGTCAGCTCAAGGTGTGTCTTCGCTCTATTACCTTCTCACAGTTTCTGGCAACCACTCATTCCTCGTGTGTATCTCTTAATCCCTTAAATGGACAGATCGCGGACTTTGGCCTGGCTCGAAAGTTCCCAAAGTCTCACCTGAGCAGCTCAACAACGATGTCCACCCTCGAGCGGCCTCGATCCGCCCCGGCGAGCTCATCTTCCTCAAGCTCCAGTTCGTCAGCTCGGCCGTTCGAGCGCGCGCCCATGACGGAGCACGTGGTCACGCGCTGGTACCGCGCGCCTGAGCTCATGCTGCAGCCCGATGGCTTGTACGACCAGAGCGTGGACATGTGGTCCGTTGGCTGCATCTTCGCCGAGGTGCTTGGGCGCAAGGCCTTATTCCCCGGGAAGAACTTTCTGCACCAGCTCGCACTCATCTTCGACGTACTCGGGACACCGCCCAGCGAGGCCACGACGCGCATCAAGAGCGCGCAGGCGCAGCGGTTCCTCAAGTCCCTGGGCAAGAAGCCCAAGGTCCCCTTCCGCACCATGTTCCCATCGGCCAGCGATGAAGCACTCGATCTGCTCGAGAAACTCCTTGAGTTTGACCCTGCGAGACGGCTCTCGGCCCAGGACGCACTCGCTCATCCGTACATGCAGGCTATCGAGAAGAAGTACAAGGGTGCCGATCCGCTGGCAAACGTGCGGGGTCTTGATTTCTCCTTCGACGCCAACAAGAAGCTCACGAAGCTCGATCTGCGCGCACTTATAGTCAAGGAGGTCGAGAGCTTCCGGAGATCGGTGTCTCACACGGTCGCGAGTGAGACAGATCTGAGCGAGGAAGAGGTTCGCGAGAGAGCTGGTGGTGGAGGCACTAGCCATTCGGCGATTGGCGCCAAGCAGCAGCTTCGGCACGAGGCTAAGGACAAGCTGAGCCAGCCCCAGCACCACGTTGATGGGGCCTTGCCAAGCGCAAGTGTGTCAGGAACCGTGACGAGCAGCTCCTCCGTCAATTTAAAGAGCCAGGAGAGGGTCATGTGCGGGTCCGCAGGCATGAGCATGATCAACTCGCTGCTGCGCAATCCGCTGTCGGCGTCTCTGAACCAGGAGTCACATCAGCAGCTAGTGAGCTCTCGACCGCTAGGGAAAGACAATTTGGCCTCGACCTCTGTCGTCACGAGTGGAGCGAGCTCTGCGATCGCAATTGGCTCGAATCGCCAGCGGATGCGCATGGCGACCAAGCCGCCAGTGCCTCGTCAGCAAGGGGTTGGTGTTTGCAGTGGCTTGTCCACTGGAGCGCTCGTGTCGAACCAGCAAGAGACCCACCAGCAGCAGCACCAGGGACGCGTGACGACATACCACCAGTCAGAGGCACAGTCTCCGTCACCACCATCAGCGAAGGACCAGTCGACAGAGCCGATGGCAGTGTTGCTCGCCCAGCCAGAGGTGGTAGACCTCCAACCACTAGCAGCGAGCAAGCTTTCCCGCTCTCTTGCTGTCACTGGAATTGTACCCGATCCCGCAAAGGCCATCGCGGCGGCAATTGCGCTCAGCGAGAGGTCCAAGGTGCTCATTTCGTCCCTCTCCAAGACATCAGCAGCCGAATCGACTGGCGCACGTCCACGGCCAGGCTCGAGTCAGCTCTTCGCGTCTCGCAATAACAACCCCGAGTGCTCCTCCTCTTCTTCCTCCTCCTCGTCACTGTCGTCTTCAGAAAGCGACTCTGAGATCAGATGTCTACGCGCAGCTCTGGCTCACAAGTCAACTGTAAGCACACGCGTCCGGGTCCTCACGAGCCGTCAGGACGCACCACTGGTCGACACTACTGTCTCTGGCTCGGGACATGTGCCCATTCGCCGCGCGACCTCCGCTGGCCCCACGCGTACACGGCCGAGTCTCGTAGCAACTTCCAGTATCAACAGTACTACGACTGCGAATGGCAGCACGGCAGCGGCCTTCGTGGGGACGACCAACTCGCTCATCCGAGCACAGCGCACGAGCAACGGGCAGACGCTCACCGAGTCGGCCAACAAGATGCTTGCGACCATGAAGAACCCCCAGCCGCAGGACCTCAGCGAGGTCGATCAGGACGAGTCTGTCGTATTTGCGCCGCCGGTGCAGTCCACAGCGACGCTCAAGAGCCAGCGATCGACCGCCCAGCTCCTTCCTCAGCCGCAGCAGTTGGAGAAGAAGGTCCCAAAGCGCCTGACGGTGCCCAAGAGCCCCAAGTTCTCCGTCATGTCCTGGCAGAAGAAGCGCGGCGGACCGATCCGACCAAGCTCTGCGGCTGCCACTCAGGCTGCGTCCACTGCTGCAGCTGCTACGATGGCCAGGAAGTAACTGAAGGCTAAGGCAGGATACAACACGGGTTGGCTGGATGTTGCTGCCTTGTATTTGAGAAATAGACACGAAATGAAGAGATTTACCTGGTATTCACCAAAGCATACCTTGCATGATAGAGAGTCTTCAGACATCTCTATGGCTCCACTGGCGTCGGTTCTTTCTCGGCGTCCACCTCCTCGGCACTGGTCCCACTCGCCGTCTGCTGGGCGCTGGCATTCCACTGGTGGAAGACTGACTCGGGCAGCTGCAACACAGCGTCGCCCGAGACTGCGATCGCCGTCTTCTCGAGGCACACGGTCGCCAGCTGCTGGCGCTCGACGTCGGCCATGGACGAGTACGCGAACGCGTCCACCGCGTCTCCATCTCCGGCAGCGCGACTGCTTCTCGCATCGCGCATCTGCTGGGTCTTCTTGACTGCGTCCGCGGCCAGGTGCAGGTTCTTGGTCAGTGCGGCAATGTCCTCTTCCTCGTCCTCGTCCCCACCAGCACTGGCGTACGTCTTGTGCTTGAAGAGCTGGTCCTGGGCTGCGGGCAGCTTCTTCTCGCGAGGGATCGTGTTGCCAAAGCGGTCAAACTGTTCCTCTTCTTCCTCATCTTCGCTCTCGTCCTCGTCGCTGTCGAGACGCGGCAGGTCGAGCGTCCGCGTGGGCTGCTGGCGTGGGTCCACCGCCACGACAGCGTTGCCAAACCGGTCGAGCTGCACTTCACTGTCTTCATCCTCATTGTCTTCATCCTCATCGTCAATGTCCATGCTGGGCGGTAGATCGAAACGCTTCATGCGGTCCGCCGCATCCACCTCGCAGGACGCCAGGTACGCATTCTGGGCCGCGACGACCTGCTCGCTGGTCTCGCACGCGGCGTAGGCTTCGAGACAGTCCATGTTGATCTTGAGGAACTCGAGGCCCCATGTGAACTCCTCCATTATCTGCACGGCCTCTTCCTTGAGTCCGCAGATGAAGAGGGTCGCGGCGATTGCCTCGGCGCACGAGAGCTTGTACGGCCGGCCGTAGTTGACCGAGTTGGCCGCCACGAGGAACGGCAGCAGCCGGTGCGAACCCGAGCGCACCTGCTTGTACGGCAGCTCCTGCACTTTGGCCCATGAGCAGTCGATCACCGAGATGCCGATCGACTCGACGATGCCCTAGTAGGTTCAGATACAGAGCAAATCCCATAGCAAACGTGAATGAGCCGATTTCCATACAACGGGATAGAATGCATAGCTGCAGCATACCCGATCGGCTGGGGACACGATGTGCTCGCCGGCGGGCGAGAGCACGAGGCCGCGGAAGTGCTGGCCGGGCTTCATGGACTTGACGTAACCGAAGCGGCAGAGCTTGCGCCCCGTGCAGCGCTTCGAGTCGCACTGCTGGAAGTCCCACATTCGCAGCGTCACGGGGAACGACCGGCGCTTGAAGTTCGCTTCTGACTCCTCATCGCCGCGCTCGCGGTCAGGCGGCGCACCGCCCTTGCGCCCGCCGCCCTTGCCCTTGGCTCTGCTGCTGCTGTCGCCGCTGCGGCCCTTGGCCTCGTCTCCTCCATTCTTCTTGCCCATCTTGCGAAAATGACAAGCAAAAAGAAAAAATGAAGGGTCTCGATAACAAAGTACTTTGTATATGTTAGTAAGAAAGAGCTTTGTTTGAGAAAGCATTCACTCTGCATGCAACACTTCAACCTGCTTATTGGTCTGGGTCTCAGCCCACGGCCTGCGCGCGTGTGTATGTTGCGTATGCACCTGTCCATCCATTGCCAATAGACGTGGGCGTGGTTGGCAAACTGTGATACTGTAAGAACGGCCGCACTTGCGTGCCGCGGGGCAAATAAGAACACCCGCAGACGGACAGGCTGCCTGAGTTTCCTCCATAGGTAACAGTCAAAACATACACCAACTCACCCATTCAGCGATTTGCCATGCAGCCGACAAGCCACCAGAAACAAGATGGAGTTCACCACCGTCTTCTTCTTCCTCGTCGCTCTCGTCGCGGCCATCCTGGTCGTCTTCACGTACGCCACAGCGACCCGCAGCAGCAACGCAA